>JAFEME010000041.1:0-97166 GCA_018831755.1 Niveomyces coronatus | reverse complement strand
TATCTCTGGCATCCCGACTCCAGCAAGAATATCGCCCTCATCCTCACTACTCCAATAATAAGATGCTTGTGTTGTCGGAGAAGACAGCATTTCGAAACACTGCGTATCTGACAGCTCATCGCTTGTCTCGCTTTCTGTGTTCAAATCCAGTACAGACAACCGAGACAGCGAGGCATACAACTGGGCAGCACTCACTCCGACGTCTCTCTGTTGTGCAGCGATGGCTTCATTTTCATCGCTCGGGGTATCTAGTGTTGGTTAATAAGCTGGCCTTGATAAAGATCGAGGACAATATACTCAGTGGTAATCCTTTTCCATGGTTACTACCTGCACTTCCGTGGTTTTGTTCGTATGCGCCGGGTTGTGCCTGATCATTCTCACTAGCGGTCCATAAGTGAGAATGTACCAATAAACTCGGCTGTTAATTGATGGAACTTACACTGTGTGCACATCGGAATCACTTTCTTCATAGCTCCATGCCACCTCGACAGTCGTTTGGATTATGATAGCAGCGGATGGCAGAGTGTCTCCCAAGGCAACATCTGAGTTGGTGTGGCCGATGTGCTGAACAGAGACCAGATAGTTGGGAGTGCCGTACACGGTGGATGACATACTGGTCACTATAAACGTAGCAGTCTTTAAAAACAACCAATTCTAAAGATACAATAAGAAGCATAAACGAAAACCATCTTGATAGGGTTGACAGTTATATATCGCACACTTTATACACACAGCTCATTGGAAGTCTTCCGACTTCCGGGCTCCTTGACTATCCAAGACAAGCTACGCTTAGTTAAGACACCACGGTCATCGATCAAGATATCTCTGTACAAAGGTTTCTCGAGGTCTGATGGGCCGTATCGATATGTCCCCACTGGTCTAATGCAACTGCTCCGCATTTTGACCTTTTTCCGACTAGTAGTTCCACCGAAGGCTCCTAGTTTTCGGCCTCACCACAAGTTGTGCCTAGCATCTTGCCCCTCCTCCCCTGGTGGCATTTTTGCCAGTCAACCTTCTTCCACCTCACCCAGACTCGTTCCAGTATTTCTACTCAGCCATCCTGGGAGAGCAAAATTTGAGCTCACTGATTCTGCAGTCACCTCATTCAGACTCCCACAAACTCGGTCACTACCGTAAGCTTCTGGGATTTGACACTACCACTGCTAGTGAGCTTTGTTCAATTTTACTGTACCACCTCGACGAAGATATTGCGACAACATGTCAGCGCCAACGACTTCACCCGTGTCAGATTGTGCAACAGGCACTGTTCTCGCGCTATGCCAGCGAATCGAGAGCGAGCTTGACAGCATCGGTCACCAAATGTGGCAGATAGACGGCTCAGATTCCATTCTCGATAAAATTTTGAGCAAGTTATCACGGCTAAAGACTCAAGCCGAGGTTCAAAAAACGTTTCAATGTACCGCAAATATGCTTCGACGACACCCTTACGAAAGCGCTCTTCCGAAGCAACAAGCTACAAAAGTAAAGCACATGATTCGATTTGTCTTTCGGAAAAATACCCGAGGGGGAGAAAGACATAAGAAGCTGCGCCTATTAGATTGCGATGCTTTAAAACTTTGCGCGCTGTCATATACGACTGATGAAATGGTGAAACTGGAAGATTCGAAATTTAAGCTGATTTGCACACATGCGGCAGAGTTCATGGATCGACGAAAACTCTCACCACTGTTGTACCGGCCTGATGTAGACAAAGCCGTCGATACCACTCTTGAGCACCCTGAGGACCGTCAGGCATTGGATGAATTCTTGAAAAGTAGGAGGCATAATGCTACGACTCGGTTCATGGCTAATTGATGCAGCGCATGCCGTACGCCGAGTAACCGCACGAAAACGGAGTTATGATACAATGCAAAATTCTAGCGAGAACAACATTGTTGTCACCTCAACTTGCGGTAGCAATCCTACACATATCCCGGCCGGCTCATCACGCGCCGAGAGCCTGCCAGGGAGCATCGAATATGACGGTCCCCGGAGATATGAGCCATTTTTGCCGCGACAGCGAGTTAGTTATAGCGTTGCATATGCTTACAAGAGTGAGCTGTCGGAGTTTGTTTCCCCGGCATTATTCCGACAGATGGAACAGTTGCCCACTTGGGGCACCGATCGCACAACGGCCTGTGTAAGGGCGCATTATTTGGACGACGGCATTGACTTTGAGATAGATTGGGAAGCAGAAGACGTCGACCATGACAGTGTCTTCTCCGGGGAGAGCTGGGGCAAGGTTGAAATAAGACGAGTGAACCAGCTCTATATCCGCACTTCGAAGCATCAAGGACAGCCACTAGTGGAAAGTTTATTCTATCCTAGAGAGTAAAATGCACGTCCATTTCATATACGTCAACATCCACTCCTTCCGGTATGTTAATATGTCCATCCTGTTCCAGCTTGCCGTAGTCGAGCGCTTCTCCTCCAATCATAATTCGACATCTACCCGGATATCGCCGCTTCTTCCAATATAATGTTCGCCCGTGTTCGACGCCTGGAAAAGTTGAGCCGACGATGAATGTAGAGATTCCGGATAGTGCTTGATCAACCTAAACACAGTATGAGCAAATCTGCCGAACGAAAAGCTTAGAAGGAGCATGCAGTCACACCGGATTAGCCATTCCACTGCTGTGTCGGCCCGCTGACGCAAATGACTGGTAGCTATGCACACTATAGCACGCTCGTGAGACGTGTCAAATGACACAATATTCGGATTGATAGAAGATTTTGCGGTGATGTAGGTTGTCGATAACGAGCTGAAAATTTTCTCCTTAGGCTGTGGATGGCGAAGGTAGACGTGAAGAAAGAGTGCACATGCGGCATAAATATGGGTCGTACCAATCATATGACTATTGCGGAGTAGGTCCACGAGAATGAAAGGCTTTGGACGCTCACATGCGCAGTACGACTCTTGGGCAGCGTTGGGAAAGGAGATGGGTTTTTGGTAGGTCACTCGCGGCATACCTATATGGGTTTAGAAGACAAATTTGCAAATTGAGGAATAACTGAGGGGCTAAGTTGACATGTGATCCCGCTCATTCGCCAAGGCAGCTTTTCATCTAATGCATCGTTCCACGAGCTACAGCCATACTGTAATCATGTGGAGTATGGCGTTGACGCACTCATTTCGTGTCAAGTTGAGAAACGCGACAAGCGCTGTTTTTCAATTGCGAGATACGCATCTGTCCAGTCAGCAAGGAAAAAGGAAACAATCCTTGAATACACTGCGATCCGGGAGAAATCTCCACTTTTCTAACTTATTTTCATACGCCTGGCTCTTAAACAAGGCGAGCGTCGCCTATCTAATCTAATCCTACTCATCTCTGAACAAGCAGATAGTGATTTATTTAATTCCTGCTGACTTGGATCGGCTGACAGCTCAAATCGTTTACTATCATCTGTGATTCATACATGAGCCCTTTTAAATTTAGAATACGGCTTTGCCGTTTACGATCGTACGCTGCAGGATCGCCTGCAAGTGCCACTCGTCGGATACTGCACCTATAGGTTCTGTTGTGTCATCGGGTAACTTTGGAGATGCAGGAAGTTGCCCTAATACTTGATCGAGTGCTACTGAACCGCTCTAACAAGGGTGAAAGGTCAATTTCTTATAGTAACTATTCAGAAGTCTGCGCAGACGAAGACACAGAATATGTTGGTTC
The DNA here is from genome assembly GCA_018831755.1 of Niveomyces coronatus. NCBI lineage: Eukaryota > Fungi > Ascomycota > Sordariomycetes > Hypocreales > Cordycipitaceae > Niveomyces > Niveomyces coronatus. The sequence continues at coordinate 93,498 of JAFEME010000041.1, read as the reverse complement.
AGACGCGCCCCATCACTTTCATGAATTTCCTTCTTTTCATAGACATATATATACAGAGTGCGCCAATGCATGGAAACTAAGAAAATGGTGAATCAAATCGTGTAAATTTCGACTAGCCATCAATTCTGCAGCTTAAATAACACATGAAATATGCCTTCGGTCAGTCAGTGTGGCGCTTAAGCTTTGTGCAATACCTCACTTGTAGAGCTCCTTCTGATCGTTCCTCGAATTTGTCGCAAAAACGCCCGTGGATCTCTTTCCAGCACAGTTTATCTGCTTCCTTCCATTTTACCAGACATTTCTCTTCTGCAGATGTGAATCTCCGTCTCCCACTACTTTTAGCAGCAGGCTTGTTCCGCCCCATACTATCGAATCGATTGCGGACATTGCCAATCCCTTGATCGTGATGCGTACAGAGGTCTCTTACAAACTGAAAACAGAACGTCGCTTTGCCGTTCACGATTGTTCGCTGCAGGGTCCCCTGCAACTGCCATTCGTCAAATACTGCATCGATGGGTTTGTCTATGTTAGACGATCCTGGCGATGGAGGCTCTTGCTCTGATCTCTGGTTCGATGCTGTCGATTCACGGCCCATTGCTTGGTTACACGGTCTAGCTCTTTTCCGCAGCTTTCGGAGCCTCCGACGTTTGCAAATTCGTTGATCCTCTGAACAGGATCGGTTGTTGTTATCCTCCTCCATTTCGGTATCCAGTGACGGGCAGTCTTCCGGGTCTGCCGCCTGCGACGGGCCGACGTCTTCAAGCTGCTTGTCATGTACGTATGGTTCCCCGTCGCAGGAATATTCTGCTGCACTGGAAGCGCGACCAAACGTCCCTGGCGGATTTGTTTCTGTCAATTCCTGTCCATTGCTCTTCACACCTTCAACGGCACCGGACAGGACGGTGCCGATAGTCGGCATGGTAGCGTTGTCCCCAGCAAGACTGTTGGTCTGCGTAGTGACAGACTCCAAATCTGTCGTGCAAGCACGACTTGCAGATGTCGGTGATAGTACATCTGCCACACAGTCTGCTAGCTTGAACGAGGGATCCGGAAATGGCATGATGCTCGCCCCTACTTGTGGATAATTGAGAGGCGTGCAGGCAGCCGATCGGTAAGTCGAGTTATAGTCGTCATCGTAGTTTATCGATTGTTTACAGCCATCAACTGTGAATCTCATGAGTTGCGATGAAAGTCGAATAAAATATAGCTCACATACCAGTGCCTGCTTGGTCTCCTGCTTTGTGCAGAGTGTGCACTATGGCCTGCACTGACGGAAGGTTGTCATCAGCTAGCACTTCGCTCTTTGTTTCATCCACATCCGATGCGGCGTCATCAGAAGCATAAACAACTTCATCCTTGCTTTTCGCCATTGTGCATGGCGGATCAGGTCTCAGCGTCTCCCGGGGCGGCATATCGACCGCGCCGAGAGGCGGCCCATACTCAGAAGACGGAGGTGCCAACTTCCGCTTTGAATGGAAGGATGGCTGCTTGTTCAGACTTGACGGCCTTGCCACTCGTTGCGGTGTCCAGAAGATTTGGTGATCGAGGTTGGCCTGACCTGCCATAGCTGTGGAATTGAGCCTGTGTGCATGGAATTTCATGTGTTGCAAAAGTGAAGAAAGAATTGAAGACGGAAATGAGTCAGATGATCGCCAGCTGAAAGGACACCTTTTGTACTTCTCAAACGCATGAACTTCAAGTGGCGACGATGCCCTTTTATAGACGATCTCGACTAATGGCGAAGTGTCACAAATACGAGCTTTCAACTGCCGGCACCCCCAGCATGAAATGTATCTCAGCGCACCGGCAAGCGGTCATTCCAGCTCCTGAATGACAACCAGACGCAAGGTGCAGATGCCTACGTCAGTAGGGCGCAGTCGGCGGAATCGCGCAAGTCAACCCCGCTCTGGTAATCGGTGCTTCTGCTTCATCGCCCTCTGATTGGATCAGTGACAGCCAGATACTGTGTCCCGTCAGCGAGGGGGCGAGCCCCTTGCGGCAGCGACGGTCGTCATGGAATGACGCCACCACCTCACATCAGGCAATGCGACGGCGGTAATCTCCAAGCCCCAGCCAGAATTTCGCTTCACCAATCACACAACTGCCGAGTCGCAGCGCGCGGAGCTCGTCATTTCGTATCTGCATGTCCGACCCACGCGCACAGGTTACAATGCAACTCGCCGGCTTGTCGAGTCGGTGTGTCGTTTTTCAACCACGCAGAAGCAGCCCGCAAAGCAGCTCGAAAAACTGGGCAGCAAGCCCATGAGCTGACTTCACATGGCGCCAACCCTTTCTGGGAAGTAATCCCGAATTTGTCGAACAGTCGAGACCTTCGTCGCGCCCTCCACAGTGACACGTCCGCATGCTGTATAGTTTCAGCCTCAGCGAGGAACGTGAGAAGGCGCTTTCTCGGCAAGTTTCTCTTCCCAGACCTGAATTATGAGGCATATTTGTGATTGAAAAAACTTGAGGTCGAGGATCATAACACACGAGTCAATGTCGGGATAAGTCAAAGGACACTGTGAAGAGGTTAGCAGCTAGGTAGACCAGAGCTCGGGACAGTGCAAGCGTACAGATCCAACCGGCTTTTCGCGCCTATGCCATGTAGCCGAGCGGTAGACATGGCTGGATGAAGGCGTCTGCACACGTCGGGAGCGTTGTACCCTCATCGGGGGCGGACAGCGCACGCAGGCCTGGGGGCGAGAGATGAGTCATGCTGCATGGAAGCGGAGAACTCGACATGGATTTCATGCCAGCAGAGAGGTGGTCGGGAGTAGAAGAAGAAGTCAAGTGTACTTGGCCAGAGGAGGGATGAGGGCGTGATATTTATATTCGTGCGAGGTTGACTAGGTGGTGCGGAGCCTCGTGCAAGGGGCCAGCGAGCAAAGCGGCGTCGCGCGCCTTGCCCGATCGGGGGGCCACCATTTCCGGAGGCGGAAGCAGCGCAGTGTCGATTACTATAAATACCTTTACTATACTATAGTTAGTAAATCTACTAGTTATTATTATAAGTATGCCCTTAAGGGCTGCCTTTATAATAGTATATTTATTAGTTTTTCTTTAGAGCGTGCCTTTATTACTTTAGATAAGGTTAAAACCTAAGAGCGTTAGGCTAAGAGTGCCTTAGCTAAGGCTTAGGAAAAGGCTCTTTAGGCTTACTATAATACTATAGAAGCCTTAAGTTATCTTACTTATCTTTATAAATAAAAAGAGCTTTTTTATTCTAAGGAAAAAGAGCTTTTTAAATATAGTATAGTAGAGTTAGATTAGGAGGATAGTCTAAAGAATTATTCTACCTCTAACCTACTTATCCTTAAATCTAAAGTAATAGTAAATATTTAAAAGGCTAGGGCCTTTAGTATAGTAGACTAAGAATAGATTTTATTTAGTAGAACTACTTAATTATTACTAGGTAGTTTTTAAGGTTTTTAATTAGTTCTTATATATTTTCTAAGTTTAGGTACCTTTTCTACTTAATAAGATAATAATAATTTTTAATATTTCTTTATACCTTAAGGATCTTTTCTACTTTATACTTATTTATATTTTTAACTATAATTTTTATAGTAATTATAGTACTATCTAGTGCTTTTTCTAGTAATAAAATATAAAATATAGGATATATTTTTATCCCTTCTAATAATAATAGTTTATAGTTAGTATTTAATAGTTTTTATTTAATAATAAATAGTCCTATTTTCTTCTAGTTAAGTTTATTACTAGGTTATTTTATTTTAATGTTTTTATAGATAAGGTATACTTTATACCCCTCCTCTAGGATTAGCACTAATAATCTCCTTTTATTTATATAATACTTTATTTAGTTCTATAGGAAAATCTATTCTTTTTATAAATATTTTTATATATTTATAATAGTTACTATATATACTATAGCTAATAGTATATATATACTTTATACTATATATATTTTAATTATAAGGTTAAATCTATAGTTTACCCTAAATAGTAATATTTTTATATTTTTATTTTCTAAGCTATTATAAGCCTATTATACTAAAGGTAGCTATTTTATATAATTATTCTACTAATAGTTAATATAGCTTTATAGATATTATTTAAGTATCTAGTTTAAGATTTTTATTTATCTATCTACTTATAGATAAAATACTATAGATAGATTCTACTTAATTTTTATAATTTCTATAAAACTTTTCTAGAAGTTTAATATAAATAACTTATTATAGTCTAATATTAATTTTATTAGTAGACTATATTAAGTAATAATTATCTTAAAAACTATATATACTAGGTCCTTAGTATTACTAGATTCTATATAAGGAATATAATAAGTATATTTTATAAGTTTATTAATAATAACTAGGATACTATTATAGCTAACTCTTATTATTAGTTCTTTAGATTTTAGTAGTTTAATAATAAAGTCTATAGTTATTATTTACTATACTCTTTTAGATAGTAGTATTAGTTATAATTTACTATATAGTATATATTATCCTAATTTTACTTTATTATATATATTATATTCTTTAATTATTTCCTATATAATTTTTCTACTTTCTAAGAAGTTATATAATTTTTATAATATATTAATTATCTTCTTTATACCCTAGTGTCTATATAATAGGTGTTTATATTTCTTTAATAAGTTATTTCTAAAGTATATTAAGAATATACTATTATTTATTATATAAAAAAGCCTTACTTTTTTTTATAATATATAGGTTTATTTCCTAATTATTTAGGTATTTATTATTTTTAACGCTTAATATAATTTATTATATCTATATATTATTTAGTATAGCTTACTAGGTTATATTAATCTCTTAGGTGCCTAATATAAAGTTTCTATCTTTATTAGTATATAATAGTAGTATATTATTTATTTATTCTTCTAATTTTAAATTCTCTCTTTAGCTAAGTATATTTACTCTTTTATTTTTAGACTCTTTTCTATATATAATTTTAAAATTATAATCTATAAAGGTTTTATACTATCTAATTTAATTTCTATTTTAATCCTTTATAGTTAGAAATAAGGTTAGGTTTTTATAATCTATAAACACCTTAACTTTATAGTTTACTCTTTTAAGGTAATATTTCTATTCTTTAAATGCTTTAATAATTACTATAAGTTTATTATTATAAATACTATAATTTAATTCTAGTCTATAAAGTTTCTTAGAGAAGAAGGCGACTAAATAAAGTTATTCTTCTTTATCTTATTATTCTAGTTATTTATCTAGAGTAAAGTATAAGGTATTTATTTTAACTTTAAATGGTTTATCTAGATCTACTATAAATAAGATTAGCTTTTCTAAAATTTTACTTTTAAGTTCCTAAAATACTTATTCTTTTATATTAGTCTAGAAGAAGTCTTAATCTTTCTTTATAAGGTTTATAAGTAGTATTATAATTTTACTTTAGTTATATATAAAGCGTTAATAAAAGTTTATAAATCCTAGAAATCCTCTAACTCTTTTAAGTATCTTTAATATTAGCTATTCTTTAATTATCTATATCTTTAATTAGCTTATACTTATTTTTCTAGGTTAGATCTTAAATCCTAAAAATTTAACTTTTTATTAATAAAATCTATACTTTATTAATTTAACTAGTAATATATTATAATATAGTACTTATAGTATTTTATATATATATTTCTTATATTCCTTAAGTGTATTAGAGTAGATAAGGATATTATTAAGATAGATAATAATAAATTTATCTAGTTATTTTTATAAAATATTATTAACTATAGTTTAAAATATAACTAGTATATTTATAAGTCTAAAGGGTATTATTAAATATTTATAATATCTTTTTATAGTTTAAATAGTAGTCTTTTATTTATAACCTTTTATAATATAAATAAAGTTATAAGCCCTTTTAGGGTTAAAAATAGTAAATTAACTAGCTTTCCTTAGCTTATCCTTAATCTCTACTATTAATAGTAATAGGTAATAATTTTTTATTATAATCTTATCTAGTTATTAATAATTAATATATAGTTATAATTCTCTATTTTTCTTTTAAACCTATAAGATTAGGTATCTTATTAGTAATTTAGATAGTCTAATATATCTTTTTTATAGGTTCTCCTTTAGATACTCTTAAAGTGCTTTCTCTTACTTAGAGTTCTAAGGATATATCTTATAAAACTTAGGTTCTTTACTAGGCTAAAGTTTAATCTTATAGTCTTAGCGTATATACTCTAGTAATCCTATTTCTAGCTCTTTACTAAATAGCTTACTATACCTTAAGTATTCTTTAAGAATCTCTATTATATTAGCTTTAGGTTCTCTAGTAATTATATATATTCCTAAAGGCCTATTATAATTTAATTAAAATGCTTTTTTCTTTAGACTACTTTTATTATTATAATTATATCTTAGTATATTTTACTAAAGTTAGTCTATTCTCTAGTTAACTTTAGGATTACTTACCTATAACTAAGGTATCTTTAATATTATATTATATCTTAAGATTATTATAATATCTAATATAATATAGTGTTTTATATCTTATATATAGATAGGAAGCTATATAACCTTTATTTCTATTTATCCTTAGCTATACTTTACTATACCTTTTTTTATAGTTATAAGTTAGTAAGGCTTATCTTTATTCTTCTAATATAATTTAAATCTATTACTAAAATTTAATAAGATTAGTTTTTTTATACTCTATTATCTATTATTACCTAGGTTTCTTTTTCTATTATTATAATATTAATTATAAGATATTTATATCTACTAATATTTATAGTATATAAAAACTACTTAGATCTTTATTAAGAGAAAGGCCTTAGTTACTCTAATAGCTACCTTTTCTTAACTATTAATTTACCTCTTATAGTGTTTAAAAAATACTTAGTTCCTTTAAAGCATAAGAGTATAGGCAGCGTCTAGATTACCTACCTATTATATTAATTAAACCTAGGCTAAGTAGATTACTTATTATAACACTATTTCTATTATCTTTATATTATAGAGTTATAGCTTAGATAATATATATATTATTATCCTTAGTATAATATTTATTTTTAGACTTCTATAGTATAAATGTATTCTTATTATATTTTTAGATTATCTAGTATTATAGATCTATTTCTAAGAATAGGCTATATCTTTATTCTAGTATAAACTTTAGAAACTATCTATATTTTAATTTCTTTTATAAGTATTATCTATAATTATTATAAAAGTATAAAGCCTATAAGATTCTAGTATAGTCTTAATATTAGGTGCTAAGTGCTAGGTATTATATACTAAAGAGATAAAGTTATAGATTAAGGTATACTTTTACTTTATATAGTCTTATAATTAGAGTATAAAGGTCTATAATATCTTCTTCCTTAATTATAACTCTAATAAGTTCTAGGTCTTCTTTTCTAGTTAATAATATACTAACTAGATAGTATTCTAGTAGCTTAGGTCCTTATAGGAGTAGAATATAATTTTAAATATTAGATAAGTTAATTAATCTAATCTCTAGTAGTTAAGTTCTATATTCCTAGTCTTTATTCTTAATATAGATTATATCTAATTCTTTCTTTAAGAAGTAATTTCTTTTTAGCTTAAAGAAGTAATCTTTACTATTAGTTTTACTAATATTTCTAATTAGTAATTTATCTCTATTAGTAGCTTAAAGTTTCTATCCTTTAGGTATAGGCTTTTATTATTTCCTAGGGCTTTAGTATTTATTTATAAAGTGTCTTATTTTTTTATAATTATAGTACTTTCCTTTCTCTTTATAAGTAGTATTAAGTTCTATAGATCCTAGGTAAGTTCTATATACTATAGATCTTTTTTATTATTTACTAATATTAGGTTAGTTATACTTAAACCTATAAAACCTATTTTATTTTCTAGTATATTTAAGTCGTTAGGTATAGTTCTAATTATTAATCTTAATAGTATTTATAATAAACACCTTAATAGTTCTAGGTCGATCTAACTTTAAGATTTTATCTTTTATATCTTTATATAGTTTATTATAAAATAGTTCTATTTAGCTATTATTATCTTATTTAAGTTTAATAGTAATCTACTAGAATTCTTAAGTATAGTGCTAAGTAGATCTAGTTTATTTAAATAACTTAACTTTATAAGTTATAGTATATAATTTATCTAGGTCGCTAAAGGTATTCTTAAGGAGTTGTTTAAATTTCTTATAGTCCTTAAAAGCTTTATTAGTTTCTATTAAGGTATGACTTTAATAGTTAATAGTAGTACTAAAGGTATATAAGGAAGTATAGTAGCGTAGGTATATAAAGAAGTACCTACTATAGAGGGAGGAAGGTTTAAGGTAGGAAGTTAAGAGAGTTAAGGGAATTAAGAGAATTAAGTAAGTAAAGAGTATAGATATAAGAAGGAAGAATACTTTTTAATTATTACTATAGTAAGAGAAAATAGCTATTCTTTAAATATCTAAGTAGCTAATTTACTTTTTTTTACTTTTTATATTATATAGCCTATTATATATAAGCTAGGGTGGCTGCTAGGGAGGCTAGGGAGGTCTATACGGCTTCCCTATATATCCTACCTTAACACTTCGCGATAACTTAGGAGCCGCTAGTTAAAATCAGGTAACTTATACACTATTAGATAGCTTAGAGTTAGAGCGTTCTACTAATACTAAAATCGAGTTATATACTTAAGGATTAAATTATTAAGGCTTAGTTAAAGACTAAGACTATTTTTATATTATAATATAGTTGCTTCCTTTATAGTTTCTATTTTCTAATTTATAGGACTATTATTAAGATAGTCTTAAAGAGTTAGTCCTTACTATTCTAATATCTTACCTATTAAAAGGTTTCTAGAATTAATAATTTAATTCTTAGCTATATTAAGACTATTATTAATCTTAAGGTAAGCTTTAGCTTAGGTTAAAAAGGTCCTAATATTGCCTTTAGTTCTATTATAGCTTTCTAGCTTAGGGAACTTAGGGTTAGCTATAGTTATTCTTTCCTTTATTAGTTTTAAGTTCTTCTAGCTATTTTATAAGATATTCTATCTATTCTTTTATTTTCTTAATAGTTTTAGCTTATACTATAATAACTTAGGCTAGGGTTGTTAGGAGTATATAAGAGCTTATTAGCGACTATAGCGTATCGCTATAGTTAGAACCTTTTAGTGTAGTAGAATAGGTCCTATAGGCATATAATATATAGTAGTAATTACGCATAGCTTCCCTAGTAGGCAAAGTGTAAGAGGTCTAGGTTTAATCCCTAAGGGGTTCGATTCCTACGCGCGCCGCTAGGCGCAGCGCGAGGCATAAATTAGCGTGCAATTTCTAAGGGTTATATGCTTATTCTAGAGAGTAACCAGCGTACTAGGTTAATTCCTAGGGAGGTCCCTATACACTATAGATAGTGCTCCTTAAGACTAGGTCGGGGGGCATATATTAGGAGTATATAGGAGCTTATTAGCGACTATAGCGTATTACTATAGTTAGAACTTTTTAGTATAGTAGAATAGGCCCTATAGGCATATAATAAAGATAGTAGTATTACTATTTATAGTAGATATTATAAAGATTAGTACTACTTAAGGTTTTAAGTAATTTACTAAATAAGACTAATTAAAATATAATAGTAGCTTATTCTAAGTTATAGAAAGGTCTATTTCCTAAGAAATAAGTTAGGTAAATATAAGTAGGCTTAATACTTAAAAAGTTAGTTTATTATAGTATATAGTAAGTACTATTAGGAAGTTATTCCTAATAGTAAAACTATTACTTAGATTAATTAGTAGAGATCTAGACTACCTAGCTATAGAAATTTCTATTCTTTATATACTTATCTATCCCTCTATTATAATTTAGAATTACCTTACTTACTAGTAATTATAGTAAGCACTACTTACTATGCTTATATATAATCCTTATAAGTGTGTTATATAACCTTTAGGTCGTGTTGCTACTTATTATTTACTTAGCCGCTCCTTTAGGCCGCTTAGTAATACTGCCTTTTTATTATTTATAATAGAGGCGGCCTATAATAGCGGCCTAGCCCTAATAATATAAGTGACCTAGAGTAATATAAATAGGCATTATATACTTACTTAGTAAGATTAGTTAGATCTATATACTTAGTACTAAGTACACTAAGCTATATAGAGTAATAAGGATTACTAAGGGAATAGTAAAGAGCTAGATAAATATATAAAGAATAGGAATTCTAGTACTTATATAGTCTAGATCTCTACTAATTAATCTAAGTAATAGTTTTACTATTAGGAAGTTATTCTTAATAGTACTTACTATATACTATAATAAACCGACTCTTTAAGTATTAAGCCTACTTATATTTACCTAACTTACTTCCTAAGAAACAGACCCTTCTATGACTTAGAATAAGCCACCGTTACACCTAAGTAGCAGATTTAAAAAGGCCTCTTTCAGCTTTTTTATAATATAATGCTGTCTATAAAGATAAAGAGAATCAAGTGTAAGATGGCTAGTAATGAGTGCCCGTAAATGACTACGGTTATAACTTTCCGAACAAAATGATTCAAGCACTATTGTCCATTGCGCTGTCGGCCGGCCCTTCTCTTGGAAATCAAGCTGCAGATACTCTTCTGCGAATTTAAGAGAGACTTGATACCGGCGGCAAAGCCGAATGCCTGGTGACACCGATTACGCAGCTCTGTGGCTATCAGACTGTCGGCACCATGCTCCGACACGGATATGGAGTACACTAGAGTCGGCAGTAAAATCTGCAATTGAAAGCCCCTCTGGCCAATTGTCGAGCAGCTGTACCAAAGCACGAGAACCCGCTGCCGTCTTGTCGCTTAATTGGGCCAGCATACGAAGGCGATCTAAAGCGTCGCGTGCAGCTTGCAGGTACTTCTCTCCAGTGATCTGCGTTGAACGTAGGCTCAGAGGGTCCTTGGGCGTCAGCTTGTTGGATGTAGTGTCGTGGTACTCAAGAGATCCAGGCTCATAACAAAGAAAGAGGACGAGCATAGCAGCCTCAGATGTGTAAAAGGCAATGTCCACGAATCTGGTGTGAGAGGTACCAAGTAGACTATGCAAAAGGACCACAAGACATGATACCAAGACTTATCTAATCTACTTTACTAGTATAGCAATAAAAAAAAGGTTTACAGCAATATTTTCATATATTTAGCTTTTGTCAGACAATTTTGATTGCATTGAAGTACGGAAGTGGTCGAGCTGATTCTGTAGAGAAGCTCCTTTCGCGAAATAGATGGTATTTGCGGTTGGACTCTTACTAGTGGACAAAATTCCTGATGACTCCCTCTTCAAACCTAGTCCCTTCTTTTTAATTGTTCTTCTCATGGCCAAGCTGTAGCAATATGCTCTCCAACTTCACATCATTCGACTCTCTAGCCATATCCAGAGGCGTCTTAGCACTGTTGTTTTTCGCGTTCACGTCAGCACCATACTCGATGAGCGAACGTACCGTCTTTTGACAACCGTTGGTCACAGCGTAGAACAGCGCTGTCTGGCCAAGCTCATCACGAATTGAATGGTCGGCACCAACAGCTAACAGAGCCTCCGTCTGGTCCGCGTCTTTCCAATGTGGCCGAAGTGCACTGTATACAAGTGCTGTGCGACCTTTCTTGTCTTGCACATTGAGATTGACCTGCTCCGCCTCCACCAAAGTCCTCAGATGAGCCAGCCACCCATCCCGCGCAGCCCACATCAGGGGCGTTCGACCCTGATTATCTGCCAAGTTGACATCAGCGCCACTTTGCAGCAATATTTCGAGGTTCATATTACCACAGTCGTTTGCGGCTGCCCAGGATAGAGCACTTCGACCGTCGCGGTCGACGGAGTCCTGTCTGGCGCCAGCCTTTAGCAGTTGCCGTACCGCATTCGCCAACTTTGCATGACCAGCAGCCCAGAGTAGAGAATCTCTACCTCTGTTATCTTTTATGTGAACGTCTGCTTTATTGGCGCACAGTGCTAGGATCGTAATTCCTTCCTTGTCACTTACTGAAGCCCAAGATAGTGCGGTGCGACCTTCATAATCAGTCAAGTTGACGTTTGCTCCACCCTTGAGCAGGGTGTTGATTATATCTGGACCTCGAGAACTCATCACAGCCACATAAGCGGTGATCTCCCTAATGCATCTTGAGCATTAGGGTCTGCTCCATTGTCAAGAAGCAGCTTGGCAACTGCTTCTCCTTCTTCACCATCATGGACCAAAGAAAGCGGAGTTCGACCAAGATTTGTAGTAGTCTCGCAAAGAGCGCCGCGCCTCAGGAGATGCTCCACTATAGAGGTGTGCCCTTTCTGTGCAGCCAAAGAAAGCGCTGTTTCATCTGAGTATTTTATCTCTAGATCAGAGCCAAGAGTAATAAGGCGATTAGCCGCACTACACATGCCTGCCTCAATAGCAAGATAGAGAGCTGTGTCACCTGATTGGGGACGTTTATAGTCTAGAGGAGCACCATGAGTAACCAGCATTTCGACGATGGCTTCGTGTCCCATCTTAGCTGCCCATAAAAGTGGTGTCAAGCCTTGCTCATCACTTGCATTGGTGTCGGCGGGATGATCAAGAAGAAGCTTGACAACATTACTATGGCCATTCTTGACTGCTAGGGTGAGTGGGGTGTTCCCGACTCTGCCTTTCGCCTCCGTGTCAGCGCCCGCTGCAAGCAAAAGCGCAGCAACGTCTTCGTCGCCTGACTTGCAAGCTTCTGCTAATAGTGTGAGACCCTGTTGTTCAAGGTAGTCGGGTTGGAGAATTGGGTCCCTGTAGAGTAAATATTTGACGATGGAGGCCTTGCCAAGCTCTACTGCATAAGAGAGCGCTTTCAACCTGATGTTGCTCAGCGTGTCCAGACTAGCTCCCACGCCGACCGCGAGCCTGACTAGACAAGCCTTAGAGGACTTGACAGCGGCGCGTACCAACTTTTGACTTTCGGCTTTGCTGACCTTGAGGTTGGAGAAAATCGTCTCTATGTCTTGCAGAGACAAAGTTGTGTACAAAGTTTTGTCTGCAAACGAAACAAGTTCCGGCATATCCCATTGAGGCAGGATAAGCTGCAGCATTCTATGGTTCCTTTGCTTGATTGCATGTGCTAATGGCTTGTGGATATCAGGTGTGGTTTCCGACTTTAAATCGGCGTTTCTGTTTGCCAACTCCTCAAGAAGCGGGATATTTGTAGCTTCGGCGGCGTAGGATGCGATTGATCGCTGGTCTAGTCCATAAGAAACTTTGCCATTTGGTCCCACCAAAATCTCGCCGTAGGCATAGTTGATATCCAGGACTTTATCATCAAATAGTGCCAAAATGAGGGAGATACTCAACCCCTGTTTAATCCATCTCTGTAGCAGGAAAGGTGCGATACCCTTCTCCGAACCCACCTCGAAAGCGTAGCTGAGGACATTGCCATAGAAACCATGGACTTGAAACATAATTTCGGGTTGACGGTCATATTGAAGTAGAAGGTCTACCAAGAAATGTTCTTCTCGATATATAGCTGCCGCCAGCAAGCTGAAATTATCCGAATCTCGTTTGTTGACGCTACCTGGGCAGTCCTCGAACAACTTGCGCACCGACGAGACACCATTATACCGCAGCAGATGTATAACCTCATACAAAGCGGGAGCGATCTGGCACGCGACAATGCATCGAAAAAAATTAAGCTCTTGGGCCGTCGGGGTCGCATGTGAAGCACCGAGCCGCTGCAGCAGTACTCCTCGCCTTCCATTAATCGGTAGCTTCATGACAGGTAAAGATGATCCCGGCACGAATCTGAGCTGTGTGCCGAGATGGTCTCGAATTGTCTGGATAGCCAAGATCGTGAATTGCCGCAACGAACAGCAAATTAGAAACAGCTACGACGGATGTTGTCTGTCTGGTGGAAGAGTAAGAACGAAAAGCCCAGATTCGGGGCCTGGCGGAACGTCTCCGTCGGATAGCCACTTATGACACAGGGCGAGTGGGCCGCAGATGGCGGGGCCGGGAAAGTTTGGTTTGTGTATGCCGGTGTGTAAAAAGGCTTGGTTGTCTCGGAACGATGAGCTGTTTGCCCAAGAGGTAGATGAAGGAAGGGTACCTGTATCCTTACCTACAGTACCATGCAACCAGCCTGCTGAAACCCTGACTACAGGCTGCCCGGGCGGAAACGTCGCGGGCGGCGACTCAAACGTGTATGTTTTTTCTTTTGAAAGGGTGTATGCGTGTTTATGGGGGAGGGGACAACTTTTTTGCTTGTCTTTTCCTGTGTGTCTTGTTCTCACAGGTGTTGACGGCGTCAGCAACGAGCGAGCGATATCAAGCCGGGAACAAACACGGATACCTTTCTGCCTGATACTTCTTCCCGAGAGTTTGGGAATAGACAATATATATAGTACAGACACTCCGTGGTTTTTTTTTTTTTTTTTTCACTTCAGAAATGCATACATTCTGTGTTCCTACCCCTTGTTCTTTGCACTGAAAGCCGCTGTCTTCCTCGCACCTCTTGTCCTTCTTTACCACGTCATCTTATTGACAATCGCAATCATCCGCGTCCGAATTTTCTCAGTTACCACATCGCCTTTGTTGTGCGTCTCACTCCTTTGTCTCGACGACTCGACAAAGACATGTCACACGTCATGCTCAGGAGAAGCTATAGCTTCTTTCTATTCTTTCTCTTCATAATGGTCTCCCGCGGCTCAGAAATTAGCTCTTCTGAGCGGAACCAGCGCGTTTCCTGGCAGCCAGGCCCCAACCAGCGCAGTACATGGAGCATACTGAGCAACTGTCTGGTAATAATATTTGCCGGCACATGGACAGTTCAACATCCCAGCATTCCGGACCCCGAAGACCGCACTTGGATCTCAATCATGAAAGCCAGCGGCCGTATGTTTCTTACATTGTTGCTTCTCGATGTGCTTGCGCTACATGCAGTCTTCGAGAGGCTCTCCGTAGCTCATGTGTTTAGCAAGCTTCATCAGGATAAGAGAAACATGGACAACTCGCGCTACGCCTGTCTATGTCTCAGCCTGTGGCAATCTCCTCTGTTTCTCAAATCACTGTTTGTTAGTGCTGGAAAAAGCTTCTATCACGGCCTGCGAGAATTCATCACAAGCCCGAAAGAGTTCATCAAGAAGCAGAGGTCACCGATAGAAAGCATCTGCCGCCTTTTTCTAAATCTTCGCAAAACGACTCATCAGGCGTCGAAGTCTGTTCAAGCATTTTCCACAACTCTTTTCACTGCCACGACCAAACGCATGCGACCTTTGGCCTCGTCACTCGGGCTTGTATGCAGCCACGAAAGCCCCAGCGATTCAGAAGCGCAAACAGCGGAATACACAGACAACGAAGACCATGCCGACGACAACAAATGGACCCTTTCGCACATCTCCTATGCGAATATGGGCGGTTTATATTGTCGACTAGGCGGGCAGAAGTATTTTATAACCGCTGATCACCTGCTCAAAATAAAAGGCTGGCACAGCCCACCAGTCCGCCCGAAGAGATAAAAGATAAAAGCAAGCAAGACCTGTTTACCAAGTTTATTGCTTGTGCGCAGTTCTTGTACCTGATTGCATTCATGATCCAAAGGCACCTCAGCCATCTTGCGTTTTCTCAACTCGAGGTTGTCACGTTGGTCTTTGCAATATACGCTATCATGATTTACATCTGTTACATAGAGAAGCCGCAGAGAGTTGACCTCGGCCACGAAGTACAGCTACCCCCGGGTTGCGGCGAAGAAATATTTCATGAAGAAACATCTGAAAACCTCGTGGCTATAATCCTCAACAGGGAGACCACTCCAAGCTCTCCAAGGCCTGAGACGACTCGGGGTGACAGGGGGCCCAACGACAGCATATTTTTTGTATGCGACATCGCGAGCTATCTGTTCGCACTTACATTGACCCCAATGGTGGGTCTTTCTGGAATTTTACACATTCTAGACTGGAGCTTTGAATTCCCCACCGAGCTCGAATCAACCTTATGGAAAGTTACAACCCTCGTCACCATAGTGCTGCCGGTGGTGGTTGTATCTGGCTGTCCTATCGGATATTCAACCGTTCCTGATGGAGACGCCAAAAGGTTCCTGGACTATTTTACACAGGCTTTGCAAAACTGGTGTCAAAATAACCCAACAGAGCAAGCTGCCAAGAAGGCGTACAGCCAGCTCACACAGGACACTACCTCGTCTGGCGGGCATTCACCCCGCCAGCTAAACTATCTGGAACTTTTGGGTCGAGGGCGGCCTAGTACGTCGCCATTAAATGACTGGGTCGAGAGATTTCTTTCTTTCGCAGACCCGTCTCCAAGGGCTAATTGTCAAGAGTTTCATCGGCATCTTGCCACTCTGCGTTCGTTGCTGAACGGAGAGTGTCGCTCGAGGTCGCTTCGCTTCGCAGCCAGGACCGACACTTTTCCCGCAAGATCTTGGCTGCGCAGCTGGATCTACTCGGTGTTTATATATGTCGCAGCCGGTCTCCACTGCGTCAGTCGCATTGCCCTACTTGTTTTGGCGATGGCCAGTCTGCGCTCAATGCCTTTAGGGGTTTATGTTCAGGCGAAGTTGTTTGGGTTTCAGTGATCGGTGCGGGCAGATGATAGTGAAAGCTTGCATTGCCTTTATGAGGTGAGATCATTCAAGTAGCTTACTCTCCCTTTCCCCTCAACACACGATCAGGAAGCTGCCTGCCACTAGCGAGTGCGGTTGCTTAAGCTTAAGATACTTATAGTATCGAAATTTATGTTTCTATTTCTTTTTCTTTTCAGTCAGATCAACAAAAGATGAATATGTAGTGCATTCTGCGGCTATCACTCAAAACCGTGCGTTGACGCTCGTTGCTTCCGGCAGGACGCGACTTTAATGACAAGATGTGGGCAAGTCTTCATGTGCAGACAAGTTCACAACGCCGCGCTGTAACACCCTTCCACTCGCCCTTTCAGTCAGGACTTGAACCCACCGGGGCCGTGAGCACGTTTTAGTCAAACCCGGAATGATGCGGGATTCCAGTCGCTTCGCTTCCATGTCTGGTGGCGGTGCCTTCATGTGGCATATCTGCCCCATCCCAGAGCCGGAAAGCAGGGCGGTCTCCGCACAAGCATCCTGTCAGGCTGGCACAAACCAACCGGGGAGGGAGCGGCTCGGTGGCCCCGGCCCAGTCAGGGTTCAGGATACCAGCCCAGTGGTATCCACGCGGAAGCTACGATGGCGGATAGATCCCCGCTTCTAAGCTCAGTGGTGTTTGTACAAACTATCAGCGATTCAGGGTAAGGGCCCATATCCCAGCCGCTTCCGCGGGCGTTCATCTTGCCACCACTAGTTAGCGCACATGAGCACGGAATGTTTATCGTCATAGCTTTTTCAGCCGGAGAATGTTTCTCAAACATCCTAGTAAAGTATAATGAGGCCGCCTCAGATCAACAAACGGAGACTAGAAGTTCGCGGGGAAAACAGGATGAAAATTGCGCAGTTTGAGACGCACGGTAAAGTGCAGCTTAGGCGCGATAGACTTTTTTGGGCATCAGTAGACACACGTCTTGGTCCCCCCTGCCTTTCTATTGTATATCGGGCGGTCCGCACCGCTCATTTGTGATGGCTTGACGGGAAGCACCAGACATCGTAAAACAATTCACATCGCTGTCCGGAAACAAATAAGCATAATCTAGAAACTCCAGAAATGACACTCTTCCAGCTAAACATCAAGGACCCGGGCTTCATATGACATCTTAAATCATGAAATCGGTGGACAGCCGCTATGGCAGGGGTATCTGAGGCTATTGCAGACTATCCTTGTTGCTATTTCGTTCACACAAATAGCACGCCATCAAACCGTCGCCCTATTCCGCTTCCGTAAATATACAGCCTATATCCAGCGGAAACCTGATCCTTCTTGGTATGGTTCTGGCCACCACAGCAGTATTCCACCCTTTTTTAGTATGAGGCGAACGCTGTCATTTCTAGCCCCTTCAAAGAGCCTCGACCGTGTCGGCGCGCAAGACCCAAAGTTTAAGGGAGGGATCGACGGAGACCTGGTGTAGCGGCACTTGGAACTTGTGCACTTGCTTGATGAACCATTTATCAGCTCTCTCGTAACACCAACCTCGCGGAGCATGCCTCGGGTGTCACACAACAGGCTCCTAGCTGATTTTGGGTCATGGAGAATTCCCAGCAGTGGCTGTGGGAGAAGTCGTAAGTACACAGCATATAGTGTCGCCGATGAGACAATCGATGCAAATAGAATGGGCATCAGCCCACTGTCTACGGAATATACAGCATTTAAATAAGTCTTTGTTTCGGAAATAAATTCAGGAAGGCTCGGAATGCCGTGAATGGCGAGGCGATAATAAAGAGCAAAGACATGTCCATCATAAAATATCTCAGTAATTCTCGATGTTTTTTATGACAAAAATGAAGATTGTCTCTAGATAGGTTGCATAGTAAATACAAAAAGTTAAGAAGCGTCTAGAGTCGTGAATAAGCCCACGGCAGCCTTGTGGAGTTCATCCTACGCCTGTTGGCAAAGTTGGCGCCGAACCGCGCAACGGCGGCGGCCGGGCCGGAGCATCTTCTCCACTAAATATCAAATATCGGCCGAACTCTTCGGCCGATCTTTTACGGCCTATTTAGACGATCAGGGGACATATAATGCGCGGCTAAAACTAAAGGTTTTAGCATTAATAGAGATCAGGGCATATCCGTCTAGAGCATTGATCACTATAGCTTAATACTTTATTAGGCTAGTAAGGTATTTCTAAGGGGGCAGCTAGAGCTATATTAAATAAAGCTTATAACTAAACTATTCTAGTTCTATAGTTATAAGTCTTATATATTAATATTAATTTAAATTATATTTAATATATCTTAAAATAACTAAAACATTATAAATAAGAATTAAACATAGATAAGCTTAGCCCCCTAGTACTTATATATTATAAATAATAAAAAATAGTATTACTAAGCGGCCTAGAGAAGTGGCTAAGTAGATAATAAGTAGTAATATAATCTAATAGTTATATAATATGCTTAGAGAGATTATATATAAGTATAGTAAGTAGCGCTTACCCTAATTACTAGTAAGTAGAGTAATCCTAAATTATAATAAAGAGATAGATAAGTATATAAAGAATAAAGATTCTAATAGCTAGATAGTCTAGATCTCTATTAATTAATCTAAATAATAGTTTTACTATTAAGAATAACTTCTTAATAATACTTACTATATATTATAATAAACTAACTTATTAAGTATTAAGCCTACTTATATTTATTTAACCTACTTCTTAAAAAATAGACCTTTCTAGAACTTAGAATAAGCTACTATTATATTTTAATTAGTTCTATTTAGTAAATTACTTAAAACCTTAAGTAGTACTAACCTTTATAATATTTACTATAAATAGTAATACTACTACTCTAGCCTAAATTATTATAATATAAGCTAAAACTATTAAGGAAATAAAATAATAAATAGAATATCTTATAAAATAGCTAGAAGAACTTAAAACTAATAAAGGAAAGATTAACTATAGCTAACCTAAGTTTCTTAAGCTAGAGAGCTATAATAGAACTAAAGGCGTTATTAGAATCTTTTTAATCTAAGCTAAAGCCTACTTTACGATTAATAATAGTCTTAATATAGCTAAGAATTAAATTATATATTTTAGAAACCCTTTAATAGATAAGGTATTAGAATAGTAAAGGCTAATTCTTAGAGACTATCTTAATAATAGTCCTATAAATTAGAAAATAGAAACTAATAAAGTATAATAGTGGTTTATTCTAAGTTATAGAAAGGTCTATTTCTTAGAAAGTAAGTTAAGTAAATATAAGTAGGCTTAATACTTAATAAGTCGATTTATTATAGTATATAGTAAGTACTATTAGGAAGTTATTCCTAATAGTAAAACTATTACTTAGATTAATTAGTAGAGATCTAGACTACCTAGCTACTAGAATCTCTATCTTTTATATACTTATCTAGTTCTCTACTATTCCTTAGATTATTTAGGTTATTTATATTCTATAATAATCCTTTATTACTAGGTTATCTTAATAATCTAATAATCTATTATATAACTTCCTTCCTAGTATTATACTAGAACTATAGCTTTATAGTACGTCTACTATAGATTAGCCTTATATAGTGTTATTTATAATATAATACTCCTCCTCTATAGGTCTTATCCTTAAGGCCTTTAGATTAGGCCGTCTATATATCTATATAATTCCTTTTTTATATTATTATATACTATTATATTAGCTAATTATATTATAAGGCCTTTTATTTCTTCTTAAAAAGTTTCTTATAAAATAGATAAGTAAAACGCTTTTTTTAAATTAATAGTTAAAAAGCTTATTAATATACCTCTATATTCCTTTTATAAAAAGTAAGGTATCTTAGACTATAAGGCGTCTAAAGTAGACTCCTCTTATTATTATAAGTATATTTACCTTAATTAATCTTATTATAATAAAAATCCTTTTACCCTATAGTAGCTCTATGATATTAGTAATTAGTATTATAAGGCTAAATCTAAACTAGAAGATATAGAAGAGGAACTAGAGAGGGTAAGCGTAAAGGTATATTATCTTTAAAAATAAAAGAAATTATAGTTTAAGAAAATAATATATATAGTTATATAAGGTATTAATAATATAGAAGAGTTAGAGCGTATTAAGTAAGAGGAATTAAAATAGTGTTATTAGACTTCTAATCCCTCTCTTATATCTTCTAAGAAGCTAGATCCTATATTAATATATTCTCTAGATATAGAATTTAGTATTAGTTCTTTATATAAAATTAGTTTATTAGAATAAGAGGCGTTCTTTAGTAGAAATAGTTAAGTAATTATAAGTAGTTCTTAAGGTTATATATTAGTTCCTATATATTTTCTAAATTTAGGTATCTTTTTTATTTAATAAAATAATAATAATTTTTAATAGTTCCTTATGCCTTAAAGATCCTTTTTACTTTATATTTATTTATGTTTTTTACTATAATTATTATAGTAATTATAATACTTTCTAGGGCTTTCTCTAGTAGTAAAATATAGAATATAGGATATATTTTTATCTCTTCTAATAGTAATAGTTTATAGTTAGTATTTAATAGTTTTTATTTAATAATAAATAGTTATATTTTCTTTTAGTTAAGTTTATTACTAGGTTATTTTATTTAAATGTTTTTATAGATA
This sequence comes from Niveomyces coronatus, assembly GCA_018831755.1. Taxonomy (NCBI): domain Eukaryota; kingdom Fungi; phylum Ascomycota; class Sordariomycetes; order Hypocreales; family Cordycipitaceae; genus Niveomyces; species Niveomyces coronatus. Next base: position 72,386 of record JAFEME010000041.1, on the reverse strand, counting down.
AGGTATACTTTATTCCCCTCTTCTAAGATTAGTACTAATAATTTTTTTTTATCTATATAATACTTTATTTAATTTTATAAGAAAATCTACTCTTTCTATAAATATTTTTATATATTTATAATAGTTACTATATATACTATAGCTACTAGTATATATATACTTTATACTATATATATTTTAATTATAGAGTTAAATCTATAGTTTACCTTAAATAGTAATATTTTTATATTTTTATTCTCTAAGCTATTATAAGCCTATTATATTAAAGGTAGCTATTCTACCTAATTGTTTTACTAATAGTTTATATAGCTTTATAGGTATTATTTAAGTATCTAGTTTAAGATTTTTATTTATCTATCTACTTATAGATAAAATACTATAGATAGATTCTACTTAATTTTTATAATTTCTATAAGACTTTTCTAGAAGTTTAATATAAATAACTTATTATAATCTAATACTAGTTTTATTAGTAAACTATATTAAGTAATAACTATCTTAAAAACTATATATACTAGGTCCTTAGTATTACTAGATTCTATATAAAGAATATAGTAAGTATATTTTATAAGTTTATTAATAATAACTAGGATACTATTATAGCTAATTTCTATTATTAGTTCTTTAGACTTTAGTAGTTTAACTATAAAGTCTATAGTTACTATTTACTATGCTCTTTTAGGTAGTAGTATTAGTTATAATTTACTATATAGTATATATTATCCTAATTTTACTTTATTATATATATTATATTCTTTAATTACTTCCTATATAGTTTTTCTACTTTTTAGGAAGTTATATAATCTTTATAGTCTATTAATTATCTTCCTTATATCTTAGTGTCTATATAAAAGGTATTTATATATTTCTTTAATAAGTCGTTTCTAAAGTATACTAGGAATATACTATTATTTATTATATAAGAAGGCTTTATATTTCTTTATAATATATAGGTTTATTTCCTAATTATTTAGGTATTTATTATTCTTAACGCTTAATATAATTTATTATATCTATATATTATTTAGTATAGCTTACTAGGTTATATTAATCTCTTTAGTGCCTAATATAAGGTTCCCTTCCTTATTAGTATATAATAATAGTATATTATCTATTAGTTCTTCTAATTTTAAATCCTCTTTTTAGCTAAGCACATCTACTCTTCTATTTTTAGATCCTTTTCTATATATAATCTTAAAATTATAATATATAAGGGTTTTATACTATTTAATTTAATATTTATTTAAATCCTTTATAATTATAAATAAAGTTAGGTTCTTATAGTCTATAAACACTTTAACCTTATAGTTTATGCCTTTAAGGTAGTGTTTCTATTCCTTAAATACTTTAATAATTACTATAAGTTCTTTATTATAAATACTATAATTTAATTCTAGTCTATAAAGTTTCTTAGAGAGGAAATTAATTAGATAAAATTATTTTTTTTATCTTATTATCTTAGTTATCTACTTAGAGTAAAGTCTAAGGTATCTATTTTAACTTTAAATAGTTTATCTAGGTCTACTATAAGTAAGACTAGTTCTTCTAAAATTTTACTCTTAAGTTCCTAGAATGCTTATTTCTCTTTATTAGTCTAGGAGAAGTCTTAATCTTTTTTTATAAGGTTTATAAGTAGTATTATAATTTTACTATAGTTATATATAAATTATTAGTAAAAATTTATAAATCCTAGAAATCCTTTAACTTCTTTAATTATCTTTAGTATTAGCTATTCTTTAATTATCTATATCTTTAATTAGCTTATACTTATTTTTCTAGGTTAGATCTTAAATTCTAAAAAATTAACTTTCTACTAATAGAATCTATACTTTTTTAATTTAACTAGTAGTTTATTATCCTATAGTACTTATAGTACCTTAGATATATATTTTTTATATTCCTTAAGTGTGTTAGAGTAGATAAAGATATTACTAAGGTAGATAATAATAAATTTATCTAGTTATTTTTATAAGATATTATTAATTATAGTTTAAAATATAGCTAGTGCGTTTATAAGTCTAAAGGGTATTACTAAATATTTATAATATCCTTTTATAGTTTAGATAGTAGTTTTCTATTTATAACCTTTTATAATATAGATAAGGTTATAAGCCCTTTAAGGTTAAAGGTTATAAACTAACTAGCTTTCTTTAGTTTATCCTTAATTTCTACTATTAGTAGTAATAGGTATTAATTTTTAATTATAATCTTATTTAGTTATTAATTATTAATATATAGTTATAATTCTCTATTTTTCTTTTAAACCTATAGAATTAGGTATCCTACTAGTAATTTAGATAGTCTAATATATTATTTTTATAGGTTCTTTTTTAGATACTCCTTAAGTACTTTCTTCTACTTAGGGTTCTAAGGATATATCTTATAGAATTTAGGTTCTTTACTAGGCTAGAGTTTAATTTTATAGTCCTAGTGTATATACTCTAGTAGTCCTATTTCTAGCTCTTTACTAAATAGCTTACTATACTTTAAGTATTCCTTAGGAATCTCTATTATATTAGCTTTAAGCTCTCTAGTAATTATATATATTCCTAGAGGCCTATTATAATTTAATTAAAGTGCCTTTTTCTTTAGGCCGCTCTTATTATTATAATTATATCTTAGTATATCTTACTAAAGTTAGCCTATTCTCTAGTTAACTCTAGGATTACTTACCTATAACTAAGGTATCCTTAATATTATATTATATCTTAAGATCTTTATAATATTTAATATAATATAGTATTTTATGCCTTATATATAGATAGGAAGCTATATAACCTCTATTTCTACTTATCCTTAGCTATACTTTACTATACCTCCTTCTATAGTTATAAGTTAGTAGGGCTTATCTTTATTTTTCTAGTGTAATTTAAATCTATTAATAAGATTTAGTAAGATATAATTTCCTTATGCTCTACTATCTATTATTGCCTAGGTTTCTTTTCCTACTATTATAATATTAATAATAAGATATTTATATCTATTAATATTTATAGTATATAGAGACTAATTAGATCTCTATTAAGAGAAAGGCCTTAGTTGCTCTAATAGCTGCCTTTTCCTAACTATTAATTTATCTCTTATAGTGTTTAAAAAATACTTAGTTCCTTTAGAGCATAGGAGCGTAGGTAGCGTCTAGATCGCCTACCTATTATACTAATTAAATCTAGGCTAAGTAGATTACTTACTATAATACTATTTCTACTATCCTTATATTATAAGGTTATAGCTTAGATAATATATATATTATTATCCTTAGTATAATATTTATTCTTAGACTTCTATAGTATAAGTTTATTTTTATTATATTTCTAGATTATCTAATATTATAGATCTATTTCTAGGAATAGGCTATATCCTTATTCTAGTATAAACTTTAGAAACTACCTATATTCTAATTTCTTCTATAGGTATTATCTATAATTATTATATAAGTATAAAGCCTATAAGATCCTAGTATAGTCTTAATATTAGGTGCTAAGTGCTAGGTATTATACGCTAAGAAGTTAAAGTTATAGATTAGGGTGTGCTTCTACTTTATATAGTCTTATAATTAGAGTGTAAAGGTCTATAATGTCTATCCCCCTAATTATAACTCTAATAGGTTCTAGGTCCCTTTTACTAGTTAATAGTATACTAACTAGATAATGTTCTAGTAGCTTAGGTCCTTATAGGAGTAGAATATAGTTATAAGCATTAGATAAGTTAATTAATCTAATCTCTAGTAGTTAAGTTCTATATTCCTAATCTTTATTCTTAATATAGACTATATCTAATTCTTCCTCTAAGAAGTAATTTCTTTTAGGTTTAGAGAAGTAATCTTTATTATTAGTTATACTAATATTTCTAGTTAGTAGTTTATCTCTATTAGTAGCTTAGAGTTTCTATCCCTTAGGTATAGGCTTCTATTATTTCTTAGGGCTTTAGTATTTATTTATAAAGTGCTCTATTTTTCTATAGTTATAGCACTTTCCCTTTTCTTTATAAGTAGCGTTAAGTTCTATAGGTCCTAGATAAGTTCTATATACTATAGATCCTTTTTATTATTTACTAATATTAGGTTAGTTATGCTTAAATTTATAAAACCTATTTTATTTTCTATTATATTTAAGTCATTAGGCATAGTTCTAATTATTAATCTTAATAATATTTATAATAAATACCTTAATAGTTCTAGGTTAATCCTACTTTAAGATTTTATCCTTTATATCTTTATATAGTCTATTATAGAATAGTTCTATCTAGCTATTATTATCCTATTTAAGTTTAGTAGCGATCTACTAGAATTCTTATATATAGTGCTAAGTAGATCTAGTTTATTTAAGTAACTTAAGTTTATAAGTTATAGTATATAATTTATCTAGGTCGCTAAAGGTGTTTTTAAGGAGTTATTTAAACTTCTTATAGTCCTTAAAAGCTTTATTAGTTTTAGTTTTCTAATCTATAGGACTATTATTAAGATAGTCTCTAAAGGTTAGCTCTTACTATTCTAATGCCTTACCTATTAGAAGGTTTCTAATATAAAGAATTTAATTCTTAGCTATATTAAGACTATTATTAACCTTAAGGTAGGCTTTAGCTTAGGTTAAGAAGGTCCTAATATTATCTTTAGTTCTATTATAGCTTTCTAGCTTAGAGAACTTAGGTTAGCTATAGTTATTCTTTCCCTTATTAGTTTTAAGTTCTTCTAGCTATTTTATAAGATATTCTATCTATTATTTTATTTCTTTAATAGTTTTAGCTTATACTATAATAACTTAGGCTAGGGTAGTAGTGTTATTATTTATAGTAGACATTATAAAGGTTAGTACTACTTAGGATTTTAAATAACTTACTAAATAAGACTAATTAAAATATAATAGTAGCTTATTCTAAGTTATAAAAAGGTCTATTTCTTAGGAAGTAAGTTAGGTAAATATAAGTAGGCTTAATACTTAATAAGTTAGTTAATTATAGTATATAGTAAGTACTATTAGGAAGTTATTCCTAATAGTAAAACTATTACTTAGATTAATTAGTAGAGATCTAGACTGCCTAGCTACTAGAATCTCTATCCTTTATATACTTATCTAGTTCTCTACTATTCCTTAGATTATTTAGGTTATTTATATTCTATAATAATCCTTTATCGCTAGATTATCTTAATGATCTAATGATCTATTATATAACTTCCTTCCTAGTGTTGCACTAGGACTATAGCTTCGTAGTGCGCCTGCTATAGACTGGCCCTATATAGTGTCGTTTATAACACCCTACTAAGGCGCCGCCCTATTCCTATACTGCCCCTAGCTTTAGGGGAGAGGTTTTTCCCCTAGGATCTCTAGTTTTCTCCTCTCCCTAATATCTCCTTAGTAGTTCTAGATAGGCCTAGAGCCTAATTAATATATTAATAATAATAATAATACTATAAATAGCTAAATAATTAGTTAATTAACTAGTAATATATTATTCTTATTTAGGACTAGTTTTTTTTATTATATAAGTAGTTAAGTAGAGATTTTAAGTAAAAACTATATATATTATCTTAATCCCCTGATTCGACCTATATAATTCATTTCGCTCGCCTTAATAAGAATGTGCATTGCCTCCTAGTAGAATTAGAGGACACTCAACGCTGACTGACCGCGACATTGGTGTCTAGACAGAAAACTGTGTGGATTCTTAGCCGGGTTCAAGACCTAGACATGCAGTCATTTTTCATGTTGTGAGAGGGCTCGAGCTCGTTGAGAAAGACACCTGAGGTCGTGCATGAATGGCCCAACCCTGGCGGGTTAGAGATTCTAAAGGCTTGTACTGTATGTGCGTTGAGGGTTTTCTTGGAGAGTTAGAATAACTATGAAAAATGCTTTATTATCGAAATAGGAACAAACTGATTGTAGCTGCCCCTCTGACCACATACAATAGCCCGAATCTTTCTTCCATTAGGCTGCTTTTGTGCCGCAGAGACAGTTTTGCCACTATGAACTGATACAAAGAATCGCCCGAGGTTAGTTTGGAATATCATTCACTTGACCGGCGTTTTTAGAAAGCCGTCTTTGCAAAACGTCTTTGTAGCTGCTTGCTCATTTGTAAGAATAAGAGTGCAAAGTGCTTTGATAGCACCCTCTAGGCTTAGCACGGATACAGCTGTCTTTGAAGCATATAGATGATGTCCCTTCATCAAATCTTTCTTTCGCAAAACTTTTCAATAGACTATGCGCCTATAAGCTCAAATTCTCATTACAAATAAAACAGATCCTAGGCAACCAAGTGTTCGTAGGACTTGCGTAGAGCGAAGCACTTGGGCACATGGGGCCTCGCTTCGAGAACCGCGGAATTTCTTACCGACGAAAGAACACCCTGCCAAAAGCCGAATTTAATACTTTGAGATGAAAAAGAACAGGCTCGAGACTTCAGGAACTCCAGTCTTTGTACTAGTCTGTAAGTTTTTCTCCTTTCTGCCATAGACTACAACAACGAGGCAAATCCCATTGTGGCTGCGGCCTCGCGGCCCTTGCCTTTGACGACCCATCCATGAAAGAATCAGCAACAATAGTGCTTGCGCTTATGATTATAAAACCGCTAGTGTTCTCACTTATTTTTTCAACCCGTCCTATAAAACACCACAAAACAAGTTCTAAACAGCCCTGGCTCGATATCGAAGCAAAAACTGAAACAACACATCGTCCTGGATTATCGTCCTCGGTCACGATTAAACCGCATAACCTTTGAGCATAGACTCCGCCAATCTTTCCTGGGGGATTTCAAACTCTGGGCAAAAGTCAGTTGTCGTCTTCAGCGCGCACCTTCACTCATGCCGCTTGTTTCCAAGCCCTAAGGTCACTCGTCACAACCCATTGACTATCGGTACTCTCGGACGACTTCTCCGCAGCATACGACGTTCCCTCCGACACCCATGAATGACAAAGTTGGCCACAAAGACGCCGTCCACTCGGGTCAGTTGACTCGTCTCGATGGAGAAGGCGCCATCGGAAATCCACACTCGCTCGAGCGAGAGTCAGTCTCGCCCCTCGGTCATTCGGACAGCCACCCACCCAGATCCGTGGTCGGCTTATCGAAAGCCTTGACAACCGTTCAGGATGATATAGTTATGGATGATACATGCCGTGAGAGTTCTAAGCGTATCGCTTTTGTCAATGCTCATCGCTCAGTTCTCTTCTCTGCCATTATGTCTGACGATGTTGATGCAGTCGATACCAGACTTAACAAGAAGATAGACAATCCTGAATGGTCTTGCAATTACAAAGGGGAGTATATGAATGCGCTAAGCATTGCTTTCTAGCGGAACAATGTCGCGATCTAGATGATGTTACTATACGACTGGATCGCTCAGCATCGAGACGATTTAACTATTATCAAATTAGTTGAACGAGGGCAGCTAGGAATCAACAAATTTTATGGACATCCACCTAGGAAATTCATGAATAGGCCTGATTTTAGCTGGTCAAAAGGCAGAACGCTCGCGTTTCTCGCTGCTAACGCTGACAATTTGGAACTTCTAAAACGACTCGTCAGCATGGGCGCCGACATCAAGGCAGAGGCGATAGAACATTTTCAACAGCCTCTGGCATGTGCCGTTTTAAATGACAACAATGCCATGGTTGCGTTTATTGTTCAGGCGGCTCCATGGACCCTTGAAAAGGCGCTCCGAATCCGCCGCTGGTATGGAAGTTCGCTTCACACTCTGTTCTCGGCTCTCGCGGTGAGTCAAGAGGAAGCTGGAGAGGTATTGATTCGCTCAATAAAACTCAGAGACATGTACATGGCTATGTCGGCAGTCGCGTCAGGGGCTCCAGTGGAGGCAACGGACAGCGAGGGAACAACGGCACTCTCTCTGGCTGTCGAAATGCATGAGAGTGGAATTGCAGATTTTCTGGCAAACCGCGGTGCTAAGATAGATAATCTCAATGAAAAGACTGACTCGCCACTTATTAAGGCGATACGTCTGGGGAGTGTTACAAAAGTGAGGCAGCTACTTTGCGCGGGTACTCACACTAAAGTCACTACGCACCACGTCATTTCTATTCACAACCGAAATAGAATTATCCGTCCGACAGCCCTAGGGCTAGCAGCCGCAGCTGGCAATATAGACATTGTCGAAGCTCTGCTCGAGTTTGACGCCGATGTGGATGGAGGACAGGATGAAGAAGTAAATGATTGCTTCACAGCTCTCGAGATGGCGGCTTTGAACGGCCACACGGCAATAACGACGACACTTCTGCAAAACGGAGCTAATCTAATTGCGGCAGTTGCGAAACTCCTTCCAATGACTACATCTTCCGAAAAGGGCCAATTTCCTGTCATTGAGCAGCTCATCGCGTTCGAGAGCGGCTTATCAGAGCCAGAAAAGCGTGTTTGGCAAAGAAGAGCACTCGACGCAACTTTGAAAAGAAAACTTAGTCCACTTGGAATTAAAGCAATCGGACTGCGTGCTAAATTCGAAGGGCAAGAAGATTTGAATTGCGCACTGCTTGAGTATGCCATTCGCAATAAAGAAACAGTCCTTTTGGATGCTCTTCTGGAGGCGGGTGTCGATACTGAAAAGTGTCGCGAGCTTCCAGAACTATTAGACTCCACTTCGGAAAGTATGCTCCATATCCCATTTGCGCATCTAATGGATCTCTCTGAAGAAGATGAGACAGGGAGGAGGCTGCTCAGCAGAGCCGCCGGAATTCCAGAAGGAAGAGGGCCCGTCAACGCCATACTTAGACGCGATCCGGATGTCGACGTCGATTGCCAGGATCACGAAGGACGCACTGCGCTCTCGTGGGCTACTGGTCATTGGACAGAGGATATTGCCAGAATCTTACTCGCGAAAGGCGCGGACGTTTCGAAAGCTGACAAGAACGGTCGCACACCTCTCTCGTGGGCCGCCTGCAGCTCCTATAGACCGGAAATAGCCGACGTCTTGCTTTACAATGGCGCGGATACCTCGAAAGCCGACAACCAAGGTCGAACTCCGATGTCATGGGCAGCTGTCAGTTTCACTGGATTGCCCATTATAAAGTCGTTGCTCCGTCATGGCGCAGATCATTCAGAGGCCGACGACGAAGGGCGAACACCCCTATCGTGGGCGGCCAGCACAGGCTGCGAACATGATTCTGTTGAGGTCTTGCTTGCCAAAGCGCGGACGCCGAGAAAGCTGACAAACATGGCCGAACCCCCCTGCTATGGGCAACTACACATTTCGGTGGAGCGTGCAGCGTAAAGTCGCTGCTCGATCACGGTGCCGATCCTTCAAAAGCTGACGATGAGGGTCAAACGCCCTTGTTATGCGCGGCTGCCAATCATAATGGACTAAAAATGGTCAAGATGTTGCTTGCCAGTGGCGCGGATCCCGACAAAGCAGATAAGTCGGGACGGACGCCTCTATGGTGGGCGTGTAGAAATGCCATGGGAGTGCCCATGATCGATGTCCTACTTTCACATGGTGCAAAACTCCCAAAGATTGATACAGAGGGAAAAGCTCTTTCAGCATGGGCATCGGAGAACCACATAACTCCTGAGGTAGCAGACTTTCTGGCGGGCTGGATCGTTGTAGAGGAAGAGAGTGAGTAACGCCCAAAGAACTTGCGCGGGTAGTCTTCGAGAATGCGTCGATATTCGGTTGCCGGAACTAGAGCACGGGTGGACGTCATGGGATGGTTGGATATGGCCGATACTATTTGCGGCCCAATTATCTTTCCTGTCACTGGGTTCCCAGATGCCGTCATTTGAGATATTCACTTACTGTCTGACATATATCCTCTTGATTAGCAAGTCAATGTGAAATATGAGCCTATCAAACGCAATCATGTCGTGCAAGTATGTAGCAATGTATTTTTTGACTGCGAGGGTGTGGTGTAGAGTATAAGAGAGGTCCACGAATATTCGCCGAGGTAGACGCAACCTGACTGTACAGAGAAATCTTCGGCTTCTTTTATTCTTAAGCCCCTCGATCCGAGACCCCGTGCATCCAGTACTCCAGAGAGCCTATTCATTGCGCGGTGCCGACTTTCGGCTGTCGGCAGCACCCTCCATCACGCGCCGTGACGCGTCAGGATCACCGAGCCTCGCCAAAGTCCGCTGTGATGGCGGCAAAAAAATCGCCTTTGCCAGGTCTGGGAGATGACACCAATTTCCCTTCTGGGACATGGGTATGAGCCCACTTATTCGGCGATCATATCCATGGAAGAAGCAGGCAGGCTTTCGGACTTTAAAGCGTGTGGAGATGGCGAACCATCTGAGTAATGTTTGTCTAGAAGCCATCGCGGGTTCGATCGTGCGGAGAGGACATGGGGGAGGGATGGCGAGAGAAGCTGTTCGAACCCCTCTTTGTTTTGCTAGATTTCAAAGCATGAGCTATCACAACAGGGTGTCATGGAATGAACGTAACCTTCTGTATCGCCTTTTGCTGATGAATCAATGCGAGCCCATGTTGCCCCGAGACGGGCGAGCCTAATGTGCGAGTGCTCCTCCTTGTACCGTCGCTTTTGTAATCATCCCGCTTCATTTTGTTCTTTTCGAAGGCAAGAAAACCACCATCGCCAATCCCATAGCATGGAGTTGGCGAAGCGTGTGGCTGGGCCAGCAGGTCGTGCCATACAATAGTCCGTAACAACATATCCCCCACAATCGCCGAGGACACAGCGACGACCTTGAGAAAGTCACATGATATCGTATACATGGGAGACTCTCATCGCAAAAGATTTTCTCCATAACCATCTCATATCTGTCACGCCGACACTCGAGGCTGCTCCGCTGCCGCTTAACTAGGTTGGGCCGAGACAGTTACTGATGCGGCCCCAGATAGATCGCACGACAACTTTAGTCATGTCGGGCTTAGTGTGCCGTGGTTGTTAATGAGGCCCGTTTGGTCAGCCAAGATCTCCGTGACGGGCGGGTTGCTTGGCATTAGTGCGGCTTTTAGCCATGAATCATGACCAGTCGCCGAGTCGGAGAGACGTGCCGCGACGCCAAATATGCACCTCGTGCCGTTTGACCAATGAAAGAAGAGAAGAGAAGGGGAGTGCGAGTTTAGCATTGTGTTCCTATGCTACTGTATGCATGTGCAACCATTTGTCAACTTATGGCGGCACTAGATATAAATTTGAGGCGACGTCTCGCAGAACTTCTTCGTCAGCCCAGCTTCACTCTGCTTTCTGCATCCTCTCAATTGCCTATTCATCCAACCCCCAGGAAAAATAAATTGACTTCGCTGATAAGAGGCATCGCCATGGAGAATAGTAATCTGAGGAATGAGTATGACGTTGTCTTTGTTGGTGGTACGTATGCTTTCTAATGTACAATGCATGGCATCCGACGTGCATAAAACTCTAATCTCGCCGAACTGTAGGCGGCGCGGCCTCTTGTGTCACAGCTGGACGCCTCACCATGGCCGACCCGAGCCTGTCCATCCTCTTGGTCGAGCAGGGTCACAACAACCTGGACGACCCGTCGGTGAGGATCCCGGCCATGTTCCTCAGCCGCGTTCATTCCCAGTCCAAGTCCGCCCGATACATGCTCGCCAACAAAGAACCAGCCCTGGCCGATCGTCAACTCGCCGTACAGGCTGGCGCTGTGCTCGGCGGCGGATCGTCTGTCAATTTTTTGATGTATACGCGAGGTTAGGCACCCACCCCTGCAATCTTTCCCACCCTCCCTGACACGAAGAAAATGAAAATCCTGACACGGTACGCGCAGGCTCTGCTGTGGACTTTGACTCGTGGAAGACAGAGGGTTGGGACGCGAAGACGCTGATGACGCTGGCGAGCAAGGTTGAGAACCATCAGCTCGGTGAGGCCGCCACCGACAAGAGCGCGCACGGCCAGAGCGGCCTCATCGCGGTCTCTCACGGCACCCACGCCCTCAAGAACAACTACGACGACATTTTTGCCGCCGGAGAGTCCCTCGGCATACCCAGGGTGTCCACGCTGCAGGACTTCAACCTCGGGCATGGCTTCGAGCGCTGGGCCAAGTACATCAGCCCCGACGGCAAGCGCCAAGACTCGGCGCATGCCTTCATCCATCCCCTGATGCAGTCGGGAAAGCACCCGAACCTGCACATCCTCGTCGACTCGCTCGTGACGCGGGTCAAGTTTGACGGCACTCGCGCGGCCGGCGTCGAGTACGAGCCCGTGAGCGGTGCGGCGACGACGGCCTCGCCTGCCTTCATCGCGGCCAAGAAGCTCGTCGTGGTGTCGGCTGGCGCGCTCGGCAGCCCTTCCGTTCTGGAGCGCTCCGGCGTCGGCAGCGCGGAGCTCCTGCGCGGCCTCGGCATCGACGTCGTCTCCGACCTGCCGGGCGTCGGCAACAACTACCAGGACCACCACCTTGTCACGTACGGGTACCGGGTCGACGTCCCAGCCAACCAGCTAGTTAACGACTTCCTCCACGGCGGCGAGGAGGCCGAGGCTGCCGCCGTGGCCGAGAAGTCGTCCCGGCTCGGCTGGAACGGGCTCGACGTCGGCGGCAAGCTGCGCCCGACCGAGGCCGAGGTCGCGCGGCTCTCGCCCGAGTTCCAGCGGCGCTGGGCGCGCGACTTCCGCGACGTGCCCTCGCGCCCGCTGATGCTCTTCGCCCACATCGCCGGCTACTTTGGCGACTTCGCCGCGCTCAAAGTGCCCATCGACGGCCCGCGGCAGTACGCGTCCGCCGGCGCCTTCACCGCGTACCCTTACTCGCGCGGCAGCATACACATCAGGTCGGCGGACGCGCGCGAGCCGCCGTCGTACACGACGGGCATCTTCACGGACCCCGTGGACCTGGAGAAGCACGTGTGGATGTACAAGAAGCAGCGCGAGATCATGCGCCGCACCGACCGGTACCAGGGCGAGGAGCCGGGCCGGCACCCGGCCTTCCGCCCGGGCAGCAAGGCGGCGTGCAGCGACGTGCCCGCGGTGCAGGGCGGCTTCAAGTCGCTCCAGGAGAGGCGGGACCTGCCGCCGATCGAGTACGATGCGGAGGATGACGCGGCGATCGAGAAGTGGCTGCGGGAGAACGTCGCGACGACGTGGCACGCGCTGGGGACGTGCAAGATGGCGCCGCGGGAGGAGGAGGGCGTGGTGGACCCGAGCTTGAACGTCTACGGCACTCAGAATCTCAAGTGCATCGGTGAGTTCTCTCCGCACATATGAGGTCGGAAAAGATGTGATGTTGGTGCTAATGAGTGTAGACATGTCGATTGTCCCCGAGAACGTCGGCGCGAATACCAACAACACGGCGCTCATTGTTGGTGAAAAAGGTGCAGAGATTATTGCCAAGGAGCTTGGACTGGTGCTGTAAAGCTTTTTTTTTAACTTTTTTTCGTTGTTTGAATTACTCGACATTCTCTTAAATGGCAATCAGCTCTGCATCACGTAGTATCTCAGAAATGCGCACCATTAGTCCGTAGTCTCCGTATGCTCAGTCCCATCTTTATATAACAGAGGCAAATTCATTACTTCTTCCCATCCAGGTCCAACTCCTCAAAGTCTGTTTCTATAGGTCTCGCATCTGGTGTTTGCCGGGGTGGAAGCGCCGGCGGCGGGCCTTTCGGGAGCACGACTGGACGCGCCTGGTACAGCTCCGACGGCGACATGTCCTGCTCATCGAATTCAAAGCCGCGCCCTGATACCTCGTTTTCGACTCCTTCCCTGCTATACGGCCCATTCTCCTCGTCATCTTTACTATGCAGCTCGTAGCTCGGCGGAGCCTCCTCGCCCGTCACCGGCGACCCTGTCAGCACGCGCGCATGACGACCGCCAGGACTTCCCTCTTCTGCGGACACAAATTTGTCGTCACCATTATCCTCACCTTTCCCCCTCGTCTGCGTCGCCGCGTCCGATGCGGTGTATGGCTGGCTGCCGTGGCTCCATCGCGGGCTCCCAGCGAAGGCGCCTGCAAAACTATGCCGCGCGGCCGGTGAGGACGAGGCAGCCGTGTTGGCGCGGGAGCGACTGCTCGGCGGCCGGAACTCGAAGTCATCGCTTGACACCCTCGCGTGGGAGCCGGCCTCGACGATCCCGAGCCCCTGCTTCTCCAGCGCTAGCACGCCGTAGGGATCCGGGTCGCCCTCGTCCGGGAACCCGAATGTCGCCCGCGCCGCGCTCCCCGGCGTAACCACCTCGACGTCTCCCGGCGCGGCCTCGCCGTCTAGTTCCCGCAGCACCTCGCCGTCCGCGTCCGCGCGTCCCTCGGCCGCCTTGAGCGTCTCCATGAGCCTGCGCGTGCCTTCTCTTGGTACGCGCCGCGCCCTGCCCGCGAGGATGTCGGCGGCGCTGATGTCGGGCTGGCCGTAGAAGCGCGCGTTCTCGTCGGTGCGCTCGATCATGACGGTGCCGTCGACCTGGACGCCGGCGTAGAAGCCGCGGGACTTGAGGTAGGTGAAGACGGGCCGGTTGGCCTGCTTCCACTTGCCGTCGTTCTCCAAGACGCCGCCGACGCCGACGGGGCCGGCCACGGCGCTGACCTCGCCGCCGACGGTGGCGCGGATCTTGGTGAAAGCGGCGAGGGCGCGGCGGTTGTTGATTACGAGCACGCAGTCGTATATGTCGACGCCGATGAGGAATCCGAGCCCGGCGGTGTGCAGCATGATGCCCGAGGGGGGCGACCAGCTGCCGTCGTCCTGGCGAGCGACGAGGACGCCGGAGCCGCCGGCGCCGGAGACCCAGAGGCCGGTGCGCATGGTGGTGAAGATGGCGAGGCCGACGGCGTTTTCGATGACTTTTTGGGGAATCTTTTTGATGACTCTTTGTTTCTGCTTGGGGGCGTCGGGGCTGGGCGCTGGCTCTTCGGCGTAGAAGCCATCTTCTGTCTTGATGTTAGCGGGAGCGCCGGAGACGGTGGTGATGCCGACACGAAGGTGGGCTCAGGACCATTCATTTTTCGCCCATATTTGCCGGCATTGTCGGTTTTTCTTTTTCTTTTTCTTCTTCTCCTTTTTCTTCGAGTACATTTGCCATTTGTTCTTTCGAGGTTTACTTACTACAAAAGGACTTTAAAATTCTGGCCGCCTTGTCGCTTTCCTTGTCCAGCGTTGTCGGCCAAAAAGCCTCGCTACCGATGCGATTAGACAGTCTATTTACCGGGGGCCCAAGTTTGTCGACGACAGCAAAGGCCTTGTCGAAGCCTTTTTTGCTACCTCTTTTTGTCGATTCCCATGATGGGAGGTACGAGGCCACCTTTTGCATGGTTCGTCGGTAGCAGCCAGACTGAAACTTGTGTAATTGATGGCAAGTGCGAAAAAGACAGTTGATCAGTCGCAGTGTATAGTGCTAAAGGGTCGCGGCGGTGATTTGAGCGTGGAGAATTGACGTAGGGTGGCCATGATGGAATTCTTAAGTGCAGGTTGGAGCGATGACGTCCTGCCGAGCCTCCCGGATGGGCGGAGTCGACATCGGGGCGACGCGGCTGGCACGTTCCCGGCCGGGCATATGGACGATGCAGACCGACCTTGATGCGCTAGTCATAAGAGATACTCACAGTATTTTGGTATTCGTTTCTAGCAATGATGCATTCAATTCCGCCGCATCTACTGTGATTCGGGGACTTGCAGGCACAGCATGAGCTGGGCAGCGCTTCTGCGATCTCGGTCGGGAGATGCGAGAAAGTGACTGTGACCGTAACCCTCCTACTTTCTGAGATCGTGCAATGGCTCTCCGTAATACTATTCCAAAAGCAAAGTTAGGCATTAATTGCCAATTGCAGCGACGAGCCAGAGAGCCGACTGAGCATTCTGCACGCGTCTTTATATTTTATAAGCGGCTCTAGGGTAGGCTCGCAGCCGACTTGTACGACCTGTACTGTGCCTCACTGAGGGGTGCTGGCTGGCCCGGCATATCGCACGAACAAGAAATACTATCGTGGATTAACGTCGAGATCCTATCTAACATCCGATAGTCAAGAAATCAATGCAAGACGCCGACGTGTTTACCCGATAATATATGAAAATGCACGCTCGAGGCTGGTTGAATGCAGAGGAGAGATCATCACTGAACGTGCGCTGGAACAGAAGCCTCCTAGTACTTAGTATAGTACATCTAGTATTACTCGTTACTCGATGGCAAAGAACACTACTAAAGTCAAAGTAGAGTACTCGCACTAGTAGTCAAGCCATCATTGTCTATTTTTCTAAGCTTGCCCAGGGCTATGCTCAACTTTGCAAAAATAATAACATATGTTAGACACTGGCTTTCTTTTTCAGTCACCCACGCGGTAGTGGTGTCTTTCTTAGTGGACACGCGCTATAAGAGGCAGATGGTCAGCGCTGGAGTGCTGCGACCGCACCGACCTTTGGCGCCGCGCCTGCGCGAAAAGAGGGACCCTACTGTACATGGGTACAGTACTAGTAATACTGTACGGTGCCTTAGTAGTTGGTTGTGCTGTACTGTACCTCCCAGACACCAGCTGGGTGCGTACTGTCCATGGGCATGCAGGTACAGTACAGCACAGTACGCCGTGTCCTGTGCCCTCTGGAAGCCACTCGGCTTACCTGGCCCACACTCCCCAGGACATCACGTCAACCATCATCAGTGTCCGTCTGGCCCCGTAAAAGCAGCGCCCTGATTGCCCGCACACCCCAAACTTGACAACCTGTCAATCAATGCCACCGCCAATGTCCATGTTTCCTTGTCATCCCCATTTCGCATCGCGCATCCGCATCTTTTCAGTTGCGCCATTTGACACAATTAGTGCTCTCCTCCGAAATTGTCCTGCACCTCAAGGAGAATGACAGCTTGACTCCCCGTCCTCCACTGCCCGCGGCTTTTCGTCTGGTCTCTACGCGTTGCTGGCAATCCCGAACCCCAAGCGCTGCGCACCACCACCGCACACCGGGGCGGACACAGCATGAGATAGAAAAGAAGAGGATATCGCGGCCCAACGAAAATCACTATACCCCCTGCACCATGGCTTTTCTCGAAGATCCTCGGCTGCGACAGCGCTGGAACCAAATTACACACGATGCCGAGGCCGTGACGGAAAACGCTGCCGCTGGCATCTGGTCTTTTCAACACAACTATATAAACCCCTGCCTCGGATACGTCGGCGATTCATTCGGTCAATGTACCGCCGTGTGCCTCGGCGACCCGGACGAACGCATGCGCCGCCGGCGAGAACGTGAGCGAGGCCGCGCTGGAGCCGAATACTCATTTGACTTTTACGACGACTGGTACGACGACGACGAGGCCGTAGACGGCGGCACGGGCCGGGGCTTCCTCGGCCGATGGGCCGGCGACGACTGGGACCGCCTGCTCGCCGGCAGCGGGACTCAGCGTAAGCAGTTCGGCGGCGAGGGTGTCGCCACCACGGAGCAGCCCCGCCGCAAGCGTGGCATGAGCTACGGCACCCGGGGCGCTCGGCGCAAGACGAGCGAGCAGGACCCGACCATCATCCCCAGCACACAGCCCATCGGCTTTCTCAGCAAGCTGCCCTGGAAGATGGGCGGCACCCTGCGATACAAGCCCAGCGCGGCTGATCTGCAGGACCACCCCGGCCGGCCGGAGAACCGCGAGACGGAGCCACTGCTGGCTGACCACAGCGATGACGAGTCCGACTACGGCGAGGTTGTCGTGCCCCGCAAGAGGAGCGGCACGACCGGATCGGGCGATACCTCGGACTCGTACCGATCGCGTGGCGACTTGTTCCCAAGCGACGGCGAGGGGGAGGAAGATGCCATTCCGCTGGACGACGACGTCACATATGACATGGTGCGAAACGACCGGAGCAGCGGGAAGAGCGACAGGACGCGAAGCAGCAAGGGGAAGTATCCAGTTCAGGGCACGGTAGGGTTCTTCGCGTCCAGAACGCTCTCGAGAACGACAATCGCGTCAAACTCATCCGCCGACTCTATGCCGTTACAGAGGTCAATCTCGTCACTAGCCATAGATCTAGCCACGGACCGAAAAACACAAGACCTGGAAATTGATCAAGCAAAGCCGTTGGCGGAGGAGAGGCAGGAAGTGGATCGCGCGATAGAACTGGCCGCTGGAATGGCAGCTCATTTTAGGCCAGACCAGGCAGTATTGGAGTTGGATGAGACAGCAGAGACCAGGCTCGCCAGTCCGACAGAGACCGACAGTCGACCACAACTGGCCCAGCTCGCGCCACCAGACCAGTAAATCACAACGGAAGACGAATCCTCACCACAAGACGAACAATTGCAAACAAGACAGAAAGATTTTGTGCCGGCGCGATTGCCAACTTTTGGTTCTTAGCTTCAAACCCCTTTTCCTCTGTATATTAATGACACGATCGCTACGAATGAATGCTGGTACGGGAATAGCCGAAAGAGCGCGGAGGACTCGCCTAGCATTGTTGATTGAGCGTTTTAGTAATACCATGCATACCATAGTATATCTCATCTTGTACTTCGTGCGCTGCCGTGGCATATTTCGTTGTAATAACCATGCTGACTGAAGCGGATGGACCGCACTGTCTTTTTGAAGACAGATCCAATGTACCATGCATCAACAAATGACGAGTTTCTAAAATCGCTCTTCATGTTCCGCTTTGCATGGTCCCAAGTCATTTGGACATATGCTGAAGGCCATGATCCGCAGGGTTAGGGTTAACCCTACGCAATAAGAAGGACCAAGACGAGTATGGGACTTGACATATTTAACATTTTATTTAGAGAGACATTGAAGTATCAGAGAGCAAGACTCTTGTTACAGGAATTACAAATAAGCCCACTAGATGAGTGTGCTAATACTACCTAAATCCAGTATATATATGTTTTTCATGAGCAAGGTAATTATGGATTACCATATAGGAACCTTACAGGCGATGCATACACTGTGAGAATCATTCATCTTCCATGCTCGAGATGTAAAACACTAGTATTCCCCTTAATTTGAAGATTGAGAGACGTCGGCCGTGGACTGGCCACCAATCATTCCCACATCCCTTGAAAGAATAGAAATTGGTAAGCCGCGTCCGAATATCCAGCTCCGCCCAAATTTCACCATTTTCTAAAAGCATTTGCGATGGACAACAGAGGTGCCTATTTCCTCGTACTCTTGCTTCGAAATCCATGCATACTGAAAGGAGGGTGACGCCGCAAAGATAGAACCTCCAATCCAAGTCGAATATTTACGATCGGGTGGTGAGATTACTTGAACTTCCATCCCAGCGGGAGCAAGGGCGCCGAGTTCTTTTTGTACCCGGCCCTGCAGACCTCTAAGTAAGGTGCTGCCGCCGGACTAGAGCTTTTTAGTTCACAAGTCCTTTGTAGTTTGGTCAACCATGTTCGAAGTACGCGATAACATACCATGACAATATTGCTATACATCTCGGTCCGAATATTGACATCGCATTTCTTGAGTGCATCAAAGGTGGCAAGATGGACGCCTTTATCCTCGAGACCTAGCAAATGAGGTAGAAACAGAGCTTCGGGGGCGTGAAATCGCTCATTTTTGACGTTGACAATCTGGCCGTCAGGGAGTTCGTAGCTCAACTCCAGATCCGGATTGACCATGGGTTCGGGCTCTTGCTCGAAATTCAAAGCCACCCAGCATTGATTTTCCTTGACGTCTCGCACAACCTCCCACTCCCTAGACGAAGGTGTTACACTTCCCACCATCTCGCGGCTGGCGCGGGCCGAGAAGGCGTGACCACTATCAGCCATGAGCCTCATGAGATACGCGGTAAGATTCCGACCCCCCAAATCAACGCTGGAGGCGGCGTGGGCAAGAGCAAACCCCTGGTAGACGGGAACGGTGTGGGTTATAGTTTCGCCAATGTCTACGACAAGACCAGAAATACGCCCAGAGACATAGAGGGATAACGACGCTTGCGTCTGCAAGTAAAAGGCCGGGGCGCGGAAACTTTCGAATATGACTTGTGTCGTCTTTTCTCGGTCAACTTTGCTGGCAAGAGGTTTCTCGCTGAGTAGAATTGGCCACTCCTCCGGGGCGACACGCAGCTCTTCGGAAGAAGCATGGTGCCAGATCTTTTCCATGCTGTCCCAATCAGTGACGACGCCACGATCGATTGGGTAGCGTAGACAGAGAATTTCGCGTTTAATCTGCGCCTCGTCGCCAACATAGAAATCTTTTCCGTGCGTTTGATTTACGGTACTAGAAAGCAGTGTTAGTTAGGAAACCACTGGCAGTCGTGGCGTAGGGCTAGCTAGTAGATTTGGCTATTGGGCAGTTTGATAAATACCTGTCGTGGCATGGATAGCCGACTAGGCAAGCTGCAGTTAGGAGTTGGAATATAGAATCATGTTTTTCCGGACATATCGCTGTTCCGCGTCTTCCTAGCTGTATCAATAGCATATCTACCGGTTACCGAGTAGCTAGAGCGCTCTCGCGTGGTTGGAGCTATTTTGGGCGTGGAGGTTATGAACTCACGGAATACACTTCGAGGGCAGTCTTCACCAGCAAAACCAGATTTTTGATAAACAGAACTAGATGATAAGAATCAGCATACTATAAGCACGATTGTATTCACGTTGCGGGTATGGGCTCGACTCCCGAGTGGATTCGAATAACGTGCTTCGTAACAGAAATGAGAAAACGTGGATCATGAGAAGTATTTATACAGCTTCTTAGACAGAGGAGAGAGAAAAAGAAAAAAAAAACCAATACTGCTGGTGCTCTTGGATTATCGGTTGCTTACCCATTGTCTATGACAAGTGCGGCGGCCACTTCTGATGGGACGAGGTGCAGTTAGTGTCTATATGCTTCAGAGACCGATTAAGCTGGTCCATACCACTCATTATTGATGCAAAATTGCTGAAATAATTTGAAGAGAAAAAGGTACGACCGATGTGTTATAGACTTGGTAATAGGGTGCGACGTGGTGAATCCCGAGCAAAGCAGGCTTGGGTGATGTTTACGAAATACGAAAATGGCCAACCATAGGCGGACGAGATCGAAAAAAATATAAGTTCGTGAAATAAAGAAAATACTTCAATTATTTGACTAGAGAGTCTGTAACGGTGCTGTCCAGACATGTTGGCCCCTCATCGTTGTGGTCATCTTCTGCGGTGGGAAACGAACCGCGTCACCGCCCCGCACTTACAGCCTTGTGAATATAATGAATTTTATATGAGTATGCATACATATAGTATTAGGAACGTGACGGGGAGAATTAAGTTGGCGTCTCATTTTTGATGGCAAGTCTTGAATCCTTAAAATTGTAAAGAATTAAAGAATTGATTACATAACAACTACTACCATTCAGCCACGCCGCAAGTCCTTGCCGGCGGTTTTCGTGCTGGCCGGCTCGCGAGCGCCGGCATTACCCCACCTCGTCGGGAATGGACTATGCGAATGCGATCTATACTCGACACAAGTCCAATAAAATAGTGGCGGCGCTGCAGAGCTCACATGGCTTAAGGAAATCGTCGTTCGGGAAATTTAGGGATTTAGGGAGCAAGGTATTCCTGTAAATAGATGCCGCCACGACGGATGGTAATATACTCGCAAAGGAACGGAGCAACGGTATGGATATATAAGCAGGCGGCTTTCCCCACAGTGCTAATTACTGTGCGGGCCAGCAGAACCTACTGTACCTTAGTCTTCTGCTCTGGCTGCTTATCGATAACTCCCGCCAAAACTTTTTTTTTTCTGCCGCTGCCAGATGCCGCTCCCACTGTCAATCGAACATAAAAACTCGACGACACCATGGATCACTCGATAGCAAAAAAGCGCAGGCGCGCAGACGCGGATGCTGCTCCAGTGAAATCACACGCATCGGAAAACTCTTCGAAGAAGGCGAAGCGCTCGAAACGCGCGACCAAGGAGGACGAGGAGGAAGACAGCTTCGTGGGCTTCGATGAAGCCGATGCAGACGTGACCAAGGAGGGGAGCGAAGCCGAGAACGAACATGACGATTCGAAAGGAGAAAAGAGTAAACAGGATGATGAGGACGATGGGGACGATGTCAATGATCTTCCGACCGATAATGCCCCGATACTGCCGATGAGCACCGACGCACAGTCATTCGATCAACTCAAACTCTCCGACAAGACGATGAAGGCAATCCAGGAGATGGGCTTCACCAAGATGACGAGTATTCAAAAAAGTGTATGTATAAATTCCGTAAAATGAATATCCTGGCACGAGACTGACACCAAGCGATAGGCCATCCCACCTCTCCTTGCGGGCAAGGACGTTCTGGGTGCCGCCAAGACCGGCTCCGGTAAGACGCTGGCATTTCTCATTCCCGCCATCGAAATTCTCTCATCGCTGCGCTTCAAACCTCGCAACGGCACCGGCGTCATCGTCGTGTCCCCGACTCGCGAGCTCGCGCTGCAAATCTTTGGCGTGGCACGTGAGCTCATGAAGCACCATTCCCAGACGTACGGCATCGTCATGGGCGGTGCCAACCGCAAGGCTGAGGCCGAAAAGCTCACCAAGGGCGTCAATCTCCTCATCTCTACACCTGGCCGCCTGCTCGATCATCTCCTCAACACGCCCTTTGTGTTCAAAAATCTCAAGTCGCTCATCATTGACGAAGCGGACCGCATTCTCGAGGTTGGGTTCGAAGACGAGATTCGGCAGATCGTCAAGGTGCTCGCCAACGACGACCGCCAGACAATGTTGTTCTCAGCAACACAAACGACCAAGGTCGAGGATCTAGCGAGGATATCGCTGCGACCGGGGCCGCTATACATCAACGTTGATGAAGAGAAGGAGTATAGCACCGTGGACGGGCTTGAGCAGGGCTATGTACTGTGCGACGCAGATAGGCGGTTCATCCTACTTTTTTCCTTCCTCCGCCAGATGCACGCCAAGAAGAAGAAGGTTATTGTGTTTTTCAGCAGCTGCCAGTCCGTCAAGTACTACGCGGAATTGCTCAATTACATCGATTGCCCTGTTCTGGACTTGCACGGAAAGCAAAAGCAACAGAAGCGCACCAACACGTTCTTCGAATTCAGCAATGCGCTGCACGGCATACTCATCTGCACGGACGTTGCTGCGCGAGGCCTCGATGTAAGTCCCATTCCGTCCATATCTTGAAGAAACTGAGATTGATCACCAACAGATCCCGGCCGTCGACTTCATCGTCCAGTTCGATCCACCCGACAATACCCGTGACTACATCCACCGCGTCGGTCGAACTGCGCGTGGAGCCGGCAAGACGGGCCGAAGCTTGCTCTTCTTGCAGCCCAGCGAAGTCGGCTTTCTGTCACACCTCAAGACGGCACGTGTGCCCGTTGTCGAATTCGAGTTTCCCGCAAAGCGAATTGTCAATGTGCAGTCACAGCTGGAGAAACTGATTGGAAAGAACTACTACCTCCAGCAGAGCGCCAAGGACGCTTTCAAATCATACTTGCACGCGTACGCCAGTCATAGCTTGCGTTCTGTCTACGACGTCAACAAGTTAGATCTGGTAAAGGTCGGCAAGGGATTCGGGTTTCCGACACCTCCACGTGTCGACATCACCCTGGGAGGATCAATGAGCAGGGAGAGGGTACAGGGACGGCGGGCGTATGGCAGCCAGCCGCGGCAACGGACGAACGGCAAGAGGCGGTGAGCGTTGTGATTTAGTGTATTTGATATCTGAAGGAGTACACAAGGCATTTGGCAGTTATGTGATTGAATAATATTCATTTGGCGAGATTCGCCGGCAAAGTCGTTGACTTGACAGAGCGAAGAACGCATGTTAGCAGAGTGGCGAGCTACGTGCAGTTGCTTTCCGATTGAACACGTAATTCAGCGCACACCTCTGCTTTTCCGGTCCATTCACGACATGACACTTGCTGTCAAGACGAGGCCAGGGCAGAGGTGAGTAATAAGCGCTTCGCCTAGATGGCCGCGCGGAAGAATCTACCATCAGACGCTAGTCCTTCTTTGTGGATCCTGGATCGGAACTCCGCGGTCCGCCAACAACGACATCTCTCCTTCGGCAACGCACGCCACGGCGGTCAATCTAATCAGTTTTCGTTTTGCCACTATCCGCCGACTCTCTACTCCGGTTGATTTATGTTTTCAATGGACTTGTGACTGATTGCATCAAAGACCGCCTTTTCCGCCAGTCCTCCGGCTCGCCCGGTTGACACGTCATGATGGAGGCGCACCACAGCGTCAACCTAGACGCTCACCACGCCGCTGTCCGCCTTATCGCTCAGCAGGTTCAGGCCTTCTCTGCTCAGCAGAAGCCGTTCCGCATCTACCACGGGTCCACCAACAGCACGCGCCGCTCGCAGCGCCGCGCTGACAACATCATCGACACGAGCCGGCTGTCGCGCGTGCTCTCCGTCGATGCCGCTGCGCGGACGGCCCTCGTCGAGCCCAACGTGCCCATGGATGCGCTCGTAGACGCCACGCTCGCCCGCGGCCTCGTGCCCCTCGTCGTCATGGAGTTCCCTGGCATTACCGTCGGCGGCGGCTTCTCCGGCATGGCCGGCGAGAGCAGCTCGTTCCGCCACGGCGCCTTTGACGCCACAATGCGCTCCGTCGAGATTGTCTTGCCTACAGGTGAAATCGTACCGCGCGCGTCAAAGACGGAGCGATCAGAGGTATTTTGGGGCGCGGCATCGGCCTTTGGCACGCTCGGCGTGGTGACCATGCTCGAGGTGGAGCTGCGCGAGGCCAGGCCGTACGTTGAGCTGAGATACTCGCTTGTGGGGAGCAGCACGGAGGCAGTGAGGGAAATGGAGGCGGCGGCGAAGAAAGATGAGACGGACTACATCGACGGGATTGTGTTTAGCAGAGACGCCACGCTGGTCTGCGTCGGCGAGCTCACAGATCATCTACCAGAAGGGGTAAAGCCGCGGCGCTTCACGCGGAGAAGAGACCCCTGGTTCTACATTCGCGCACGAGATGTGCTGAATCAACTTCAAAAGAGCTCCGAGAAGCGGCCGATAGTCACAGTGACCGACTACATCCCGCTACGCGACTACCTGTTCCGCTACGACCGCGGCGGTTTCTGGGTCGCCAGGTACGGCTTCTCCTACTTTCTCACGCCATTCAACCGCGTCACCCGCTTCATCCTCGATTCTTTCCTGCGCGCCCGCGTAATGTACCGTGCGCTCCACAAGAGCGGCCTCGCCGACACGCATATGGTGCAGGACGTCGGCGTGCCCTACGCCACGGTCGGATCCTTCCACGACTTTCTCGACGCGCGCCTCGGAATCTACCCGCTGTGGCTGTGCCCCCTGCGCGTGCAACGCCCCGTCGACGCCGCCGCCTCCGCCGCGCATGGCCTGCACGCCGAGTTTGGCCGGCCCGGCGCGCCGGACCTCATGAACTTTGGTATATGGGGCGAGCTCGGCCCCGCGGCGCGGGACCGCCGCGCCGTGGTGGCGCGTAACCGCGAGCTGGAGCGCGAGGTGCAGGCTCGAGGCGGCAAGAAGTGGCTGTACGCGCACGCGTACTACCCGGACGAGGAGGCCTTCTGGGCGCACTACGACCGGTCGTCGTACGAGGCGCTGCGGCGGGCGCTGGGCGCAGAGTACCTGCCGAGTGTATATGATAAGGTGAGGGTGGACGTGGAGGCGGAGGAGGCGGCGACGCGGGCGACTTGGAGAGGACGCATGGCGCACAGGGTGAAGAGCGTGTGGCCGGTGCGCGGGGTGTTCGGTTTCTACAAGGCGGTTGTGGGTGGCGACTATTTGCTGCAGAAAGCGTGAACGGAAGCAGCGGTTATGGAATAGGAGGAGAGGTAATATTGCTTCGACTATTGCTTTTTTCTTGTTCAAGTTATACCCGATCACGTCTGTTGTAAGACGAATATATACAATCGCGCCTTATTCGTATAACATCAATAAAGTCCTGTCTTTGTTGGTGATGATGCACATGTCTCTAATACAGCATTCTATATCTTTTTCTCTTCTCCTCATTTCGAAACTGACGTCATGAGCGGCGCATCGATACACGATGTCGATGCCTGGAGTTCGCTTCTCTCAGTACTCATTCGCTACAGCCCCATAGCGCGACCAAGGAGCTTATGCTGCTACCGTAGTGCTCTGCGAAGGCATATCGGCCTTCGGCATGCAGACTTCTTCTTTTAAGCTCTCGAGACATAGGACTGGCCCGCGCATAGTCGCGCGCGGTGTCGTCATCGCCGCTAGAGTCGTTGGCGGCGGGGTCATCGACGATGAGCGGCGCGCGATGCGGCGACGCAGGAGCCCGTTGGACGCTCTTGGGTTGGCCATGATGATTGCGCCGGACTTGCTGCAGGGTAGATAGGTAAGATAAACAGGCTAAATTGCGAATGGATGGCTTGTATATCCCGCCAAAGCCTAGTGGTCGCCGAGTCGATCTTGTCCGTTTGGACTCTTTTGGTAGGAATAATAAAAGAACAAAATCAAAGGGAAATATCCCAAGGAGTTCATAATAAGTGTTTCCCCGTGTAGCCCGTGCGCTGACGTCTACATGTCACGGTGCGTCGTCGATGCTCTGCTTAGGTGACGATCTCCGTGCCTAAGCAAGCCCCGGCTTTGTGAGACATTTCCCCGCGCTGCTTCCCTGTGTCACTCTTAATCCACTACAGCTGAGGATGAGCGCTGTCTATGCGTAACGTTCCCAACTAAGTAGGTGGCAGAAACCCGCCAGCCATGAGCATCGTTGAAGGTATCTTTTATACTGTCATATAGAGCAGCTTGAGAAGACTTATAACTACATTTATTTATGAACACTATTACTTTCCTAAACGAGTTCTTTCTCTAACTTATAATTCAATCTTCAATTTCTTAAACGTAACTTATAAGTCGTCAATAATCAAGTAGTCAATGACCTGTTATTTCTTCGAAAACCTACGCTTGGTAGCGTATATGAAAGCTGAGATACCTAGGTCAACACCACAATCAGCGGATTTGACGGAGGTTGCCACGTGGCTCGAGCCGCACATTTTCTGCCTTTATTTCTCTCCGCCTTTTTTATCTTTTGTTATCTTTTATAGCCTATATAATAAGAGATGAAAGGGCTGCTTTCTTTTTAGTTCTTACCGCAGCTTGAACAGAGAACTTCAGACTCGATGGACGAGACTATGCCGGATTTGAGTTGACAGTTATACCAGTCTGTTCCTGGACAGAACATGTAGATGCTGAGAAAAAATCGGATCTTGCACGGTTCAGTCTGGAGACGATTTGTGCACGGCTTCTCCATTGGAAACACAAGAGGAAATGAACAAAATCGAGGTCAGGCGAAAGCCATGCCTTCTACCTATCATTTTAGAAGTCTTGTACTAACATTACTCCTCATCTGAGTAATCTTCGTCCGAATAGTCCTCTTCTTCCATCTGATTGGCCCCCAAAACAGCTCCCCTGCTTAGCCGAACAACAGCGTTGACGCTCTCGAGCCCGGCTTGGCGATCGGAGACTGTCAAGACGGTGCAGCCGGTGAAGCTCTCCCGCATCACTTGTCGTGCATTGGCTTCTTCGACCGGGTCAACGCTTACAGTTGACTCGTTGACCAGGACAACTTTGCTCCCCGTGGTTCGCTGTTTGAGAATAGCTCTTGCGATGCAGAGCAGCCGAAGCTGACTTTCCGAGTAACCAACACAATCTAAAACAGCCTCGAGGCCACCCTTATCGGCCAAATGCGCCCATATCCGTAATCGCTTCAGAAGCTGTTCGACCTCGATGTCTTTCTTTTGAGCATCTTCTCGGGCCTTTCTAGACAGCTCTCTTTCACTAATATTCATTGTCTCTGGCAGAAGGTTTGTTCGTACGGTCCCGTCAAATAGAACCAAGTCTTGCGAGATGGTAACGAGACGCGACCGTAGAAGCTCTGGCGAGATATTCCGGACTTCAAACCCATCAATCTCGACACTTCCTTCGTAGTGTAGAAATCCGAGCAGCACTAGCAGAAGTGAGCTTTTGCCACTTTCACTTCGCCCAGAGATGCCGATATGCTGTCCGGGATCAACTGAAAGTGATACGTTTATTAGTGCCGGCGCAGCATTGACGCCTGATGTGTAATGAGCATAGACGTTGCTCAACTTGACTTTTCCTTGAGATGGCCATCTCGCAGGCAGGTCTGGGCCTGTGACCCCTGACTCTTGGGGCGTATCTTTAATAAAGTTTGCTATTCTCTCCAGAGATTCAATTGTGGAGTCAACCTTACCCGCCGACGCGATTGTGAGCTTGAGTACCCAACCATAAACCAGAATACTGTGGTAACCCAAGGCGAATGACGTTGCCGTGGCGCCACTCCTGATGAATAGAGCAGCGGCCACAAGAACAGCCGCCATGGTGGCGTTGGTAAAATCACAAGACAAGACGAGCCGTTCTCGCATCACACACATACTATGGAATGCCTGCTGTCCCTGGCCTAAGATATCGAGTCCCTGTCTTAGGCTGTGCCGCTGGCAGTCGTAAGATTGAATATGTGCAAGACCAGTTAGAGTTTCTTCACAATGAGCGATCATTGATCTTCGGGTGTTTTCTTCGACTTGGAGGACTTGGCGGGACGATGTGATGTGGCGTCGAAGAATGCGGTAAAATATGACTAGCACAGGCGGTGCAATGATGGCAAGATGTCTGACGGCGGAACAAATAACGACAAGATGAATAATGGCTGCACAGCCGGTATATATAAGCATGCGAAGGTATGATGGCACTTCTATCAGTAACATGCTCATCCCCTGGTCAAACAGATCTAGAACTGTACGTCCCTTTGTCCGACTGAGAAACGCCAATGTAGAACGGAAAGTCGTTTGCATAATCTGTTCGTGCAAAGCGAGCGCTGGACGTGGGGATAGTCTGCAATAGGCCCACCAAACAGTGAATGCTCCGATGGCGGAGGTGATGAAACCTATTGACGAGTAGCCGAGGAGCAGAAGCCGAGGGTTACTAGAGTTCAAATTGATCCAGGCGCAAAGATACATATCTGGCACTAGCTCACCCAAAGAGCACAGGTTGGAGAAGAAGCAAAACGACAAGGCGGTAAGCCACCCGACCGGGTCAAGATATAGATATAGATATCGCCACCTCGAATAGTTGTCACGGCCAGCGGCCGCTGTTGGTTGAGATTCGCGGATACGGGCCCGTATACAGCGCTCTAGCTCTGCTTGCTCTTTGATTTCAACCGCTTCGTCTTGATTTTGGTTGACTGTGTAAAGGGCAGCCATCAATCGGTCGGGGTAAGGAGGCGTTTGATAAGACCGAGTCAGGTTGATGCGCCCGCGATCATTGAGAAATAAGAACTGATCAACGACGGCGACACATTGAGGGAGATATGTGACGAGCAATACCGTGCAGCCAGATTGGCGCAGTATGCTGTTACGACCGCAGAGCTGGTACAAGATGCAGACAGCAGTGTCAACATCAAGGGACCGGAAAACATCGTCTAAAACGATAAGTGGGAATCTGCCATATACAGCTCTTGCAATTGCGATACGCTGACGCTGACCGGATGTAAGATTTGAACCGTCGATACCTACAGAGTAGTCTCTGCCACCAGGAAGCCAAGCGAGGTCTTCTTCCAGGAAACAAGCTTTGATCGCAGCTGCAAATCGCTCGTGGTTGTATTGCAGATGTCCGATGATATTTTCGGTAATTGTGGCGTCTCTTAACCACTCCTTTTCGCCGCAGTAGCTGATCTGCTCTGCGCATACTTCTACTGAGCCGGCAAGGACTTCACTCTGCCCAAGGATCGTCTTTAGAATGGTAGATTTACCGGAACCTCTAAGACCGAGCAGCCCAGTGACGGACCCTGCGGACAGCTCAAAAGTTAAGTCTCGTAGGAGAGGAGTTCTAATTCCATACGGAGCAACGTCAGTCTGTTGAAACTTGACTACCACTGTTGTATCGTGCATGGGACTTTGTCCGTTACCGATGGAGAAATTTTGACTCCGCTCGAGTCGACAATCTTTCCTTTCTGGAAGGACCAAGAAGCTTTCCAGGCGAGAATAACAAGGCAGCAAGCACGTAACAGTCGCAGACGCGCGCAGCACTGCTAAGGTTGCTCGCTGTATGCACAAAATCATGGATAATGCGGGAAACACCCTAGCGGCTGTGAAGTCGCGATCGAAGGCGCCATGAGACAACGCAACGGTGATGACGACCGGCGGTGTTATCAAATCGGCGAATACATGGATAAAGGCACGTAGCGCTGCGATGTGGTTCGATTTCCGCGATTCGAAGGTTCTGCAAAAAGGTGGAAACTGTTGAGCCAAGTCCAAGCATTTTGATCGCCGAGAGCTGCCGAAGATTCTTGGCTGTATGGGCAACTCTGGTGGCCATGCTCTCATCCCACATGATCTGCTGCTCCATCATGCGATGACAGACGAAGTAATTTACTGTGGTGCATATGAAAACGGGCACTAGACAAACATTGACGGCTGGTATACCGACAAAGTTCGTCAATAGAAGACTGCCAAGCCAAATCTCAATTGCAGCGCGGGCGATCTCCAAACATTTAGGTAGACATACACAAATGTTCTCAATATCAGCTAGCAGTAAAGTGATTCCAGTCGTCGTTTTAGCGTCTTCTGGGGCCAATTGCTGTATTTTGTGAAGCAAGAGAGAAGTGAGGCCTCCTCGTAGCCGTGCGATGAAGTCGTTCATGAGGCGCATAAACACTGCCCTGCTTAGAACGACGCCCAGATTAATTGAAACGAGGCTTATGAAAAGGAAGTAGCGTTCCGTGTTATCGCCATGCTGGACAAATTGCTTTCCAACCAATTGTATGGCACGGCGAAGGACAAAAGGCTGTGCGCAGTGGAGAAGAACAATTGCTAGTCGAGAGACAATGATCGGAAGTAAATGATGTCTCCAGGCCGCCAGGCACGATACCAAAAGACTCGAAGAATTTTTCGCTTCATTAAATGGCTCAAAGCACCATTGCTCCTGCAGCTCTCGATGGAGATGCTCTGGTGGCATTTTCATATCCAGACGGCTCGGGTTTATGATGACGCTAGGAATGCAGAGACCAGCTTGCAAGATAGAGCCAAGCAAGTGACGGACCGCTGACCAAAAGTATCCGTCCGTATCCTGACTTACATCCGGGCTCGTATGTCCAGCCTCGCGGGTGAGCAGGCCCGTCTTGGACGTATTTTGTAGCCAGAGCATTGCACACTTGAGAACGATACAGCTCTTCGCTGCGCCGCGGAGTCCTACATGCCATTGCGCCATGCATTCACTTATATCCACGAAGAGACTGGCCAAGACATAAAGTGAGACAAGCCGCGACGGACGAAGGGTACGCTGGTGTTCCACAAGGACAAGGCCACCGGAGGAAAGTGAAACAAGTACGTTGATCCATGTCTGTACCATGTCTGACTCGCCGGTAAGGCCGCACCTTCGATAGGTCATCAAGGCTAGTAGAAGCGTAGTTGCCTATGAGAAGTAGAACGTAGAGAAAAAGTTGAGTCATTGAGGTAGTCATATTGAGTGGAGGTTTTGGAGCTCACCAGCTTGACCCATAGCAGTGGACTCGGTCGCACGCGAATCGGCTTGTTCATGTAGCAACACAGGAGTATGGTTGATAGAGCAGCGAGAGTGGTTTTTGGAGTGACTGAGGCGTTGATGTTTTGATTGTCGGTCGCCATGGTATCGGGTTGCCGTAAGGGCGAAGTGGCGCGCGGGCAGAAGTGCAGAACAGCTGTGGCGGACGGCGGAGCTGCGCTACTCGACTCTCTCCGCACCCTCTCTTTGTCGTTGTCTTCCTATTGTCTTGTCTTCCCCCACTGGCGAAGAAGCATGCCAAATGACGATGCGACGCTCAAGATAATACGGCGAAGGCTTGATGGACGCGGGTATCGTCCGTGTCGACGTGTAGGTACACAACACGAAATTGTACTGACGGGCTGCGGGGCGAATGTGGTTGATCAGAGTGCTTATGCATTGGGGAACTGGACGGTTTTACATAGAGACTGTACAGACGCGTAGATTGCATCCCGAGTCAGGCTGGCGAATAGGGTGTGTGGGTGCAGGATAGCACCAGCCCACACAGACATACTGGCTAGCATAGTTTCAGTCTTTTATTACAAGCAACACGCTTACGTCTTCTACTGAGGCCAAGTTAATATTTTGACTTCTTCTAATTAGGCCGGAGTATCTGTGCGGCTTTTTGCCTTGGCTACGTTGGTGCGGCGTCTAAAAGTTATGTGCGCGTGCCATTCCTCGCAATCGCTGATGAGCACAGGGTCGCTACATCAGATCATGCAATCTGCTCAGCATGAAGAGATGCGCGACACAGTCTGCGTATCGGCGTGATAATGTAGCAGCTCTGGTTTCCCAATGCTTAGACTCGACAGGACGCAGGTAGTAAGATCGTTCTCGGGACGGGGGTAGATATAAGCGCATCAGGAAACACTATGGCAGGCCGAGACTCGGCTCGGCTTACTGGGGCGGAGGGCGCGCGCTTCTCAGCTCTTACACGAAGGGCGAGCAAGGGGCTTGGTTTCGCACGCTACTTTGACGTTAGGGGGCCTGACTGAGAAGGCTGAAGAGGGCGTACTTCGAGCCATTCTTCAATCTTTTATTCTAGCCAAGATCAAGCATGTCAAATGCAGTTGTCGAAATGGGCGACAAAGTAATCTACGGATGGTACTGGTAGACCTGCACGTCTAGGTGCGCTGTCGTGGGATCCGACGAAGAGCAGAGGAAGGGACCAAAACAATCGTCATTTGTCTATCGGGGCCATCGACAATACAAGGCGTAGATTGTGGAAATGCCCGTGGTTCGCGACTACTTGTCCCCTCTACCGTCTACCAAGGGGTTGACGGCAGTATAACAAGCGCCACCACGCACCTTACATTTGTTGCCGCATCAATGGTTGTTGTTCGCAGTCTCCTGACCATGTAGTCTTTTCTTGATGTAACGTTTGGCTGCACATGTTTTATTGTTGTAAAACAATCCCGACGAATGAGTGACAAAGTTGCCCACCGTGGGCCGCCAGCTCGCAAAGCCCGGGTCATGCTGTTTGATGAGGGACCGAGCGTGCATACGCCCCGATGCGTACGACTTTGACTATAGTTTAAGGCTGGGCAAGAGCATGTAGTGTAGCTAACAAGTGGTACGAGGCCCTTGAAGCACATAAAAGTACCTCACCTCACTGGTCCAACGTGGACATCATGCAACGGACGAGCCGACTCAAAAATTCAGGCAACGGGGCTCGGCCTTTTAAAACAAGAAAAGAAAATTGGTAAAGTTAAGCCATGTCTTCAGATCTACATTATTAGGAAGGTTGCCGGCCGCAAAGCTAAAAAACAAAACTAAAAAAACTTATATATAGCTTGGTTTATTAGTTATACTATTAAAGATATTAGATGTATAGGTGCTATAGAATATTATTAGGCCTATATAAATAGACATTATAATTATTATAAATTATTATAAAGAAAGAAAAAGTAAAATGTAAATAAGATATATAAAATATTAAAATATTTCTATATAGTATATAGTTTATTATATCTAGCCTATATTAGGCTAATTTCAGTTAATTTTAAACTTAGTCATTAGACTACTTCTATTATAT
This sequence comes from Niveomyces coronatus, assembly GCA_018831755.1. Taxonomy (NCBI): domain Eukaryota; kingdom Fungi; phylum Ascomycota; class Sordariomycetes; order Hypocreales; family Cordycipitaceae; genus Niveomyces; species Niveomyces coronatus. The sequence goes on along the minus strand of JAFEME010000041.1, from coordinate 39,048 downwards.
TATATAATTATTTTTATAACTGCTTTATAAAAATTAGTTTAGGTATATTTATATTATTTATAAAATAGATATAACTATAATATCTATATATATAGCTATTTATAATAGCTAAATAGTAATATAGTAGATATTAGGTAGTTATTTACTAATCTATATTAATTTTAATATTAAGACTTAAGCAATGTTCTAGTATTCTAGCAATTTTTACCAGTTTATGCAAAATAGCCGTACTCTTGTTGTTAAGAGCAACCGTACTCTATGTCCATTTATATTTTACAGTAGAGTATCTACATGATTCTCAAGCTGCTTCTCCAGTGGCTGAACTTGCTGCTCAATTCGACTAGGTTATTTCTCTGCTTTGACCGCCTCCCGAAAGTCCAACAGATGCGGACGCAAATTGGCGCTCCACTTTCTGCCTCTCATCCATTCTGGGTTGGTAGATTGGAGTGCACAATACATCTAGACAGACGCAATGCATTTGAATAGTGTATCCGGCCTGCATGCCGTCCCGTCTTTCCCGCCGGGGATCGGTAAAGCTGAGTACCAGGGCGTCGTGTATTTCGTCTCCGAATAGTTAATTGCTAAGCGACGTGCAAAAGTGGGCCTGTCAACTCTCTTCGCCATCACCGTCAGCGAACGACCACACGTTGTTTAGACAACATCACACCCGAGGCTTGATCATAATTAGACACTGATGGGCTTCGACATCATGATTTTCGATCGCAAATTCCCGGGTGCATCTTTGAGTACGACGCCCCCCAATCGAGAAATCGCGCTGCCGCCAACTCCTCCGGCAACCACAGAGCGACAGCAAATATCAACAATCAGGTCCTCTGACGATCTGAGACGTCACTGGGCAGAAACCAATTTCGCAGGCGCAGCTGAGGTAGACCAATGCTTCGAGGGTGTAAGTACGTAACTCTAGTTCGCGATACATCGCGAACTAGGATATCTTTAAGTTATGCAATAGCTGCCTCTAGATCTCTATGTACTAAAGATAGTCAGGTCAGTGAGTTATGCAGACGAGTCACTGCGACACTCTTATAGAAAAAACCTATGATCAGGGCCTTATGCAGAGAATAGAAGACTAGCTAAAAGCGCCTTGCATAAGTTTTTTTTTTTTTAAGTGTGCTAAATTGTAGCTATTAATTTTATGTTATTGGATATTAGCCTAATCAAACTTTTTGATTCACCGTCGTCTCCAAGTCTCCAAGCGAAGGGGGATGGGGCTGGAGAAAATAATGTGCATTGACTGTACCAACTACGGCGTCAGGCTGTGTTTGGACTATTGCTCGCAGAGCTGAATTTTTATAGCAAAGAGATTTCGGGCTGTGAAATAATATCCGCCCGGATGAGCGTGCATTGCATCCGGGAATCGCATCTTGGTGGCAAGGCACAGGGTCACTTGCCTGAATCGCCGTGCCGCGACGAGTGACCCTTGAGCAAGACGATTAAACAAGAACCAACATGAAAACGACAAGATAGGTGCGACTTTCGGAGAGCCGATTAGTCACGGCCGAGTTCCCTCCTATCCAGGGCCGGAGACAAGCACTAAAATCTGGCCTGCACATTTTTCCTTTAACGATTGCGATCGCGGCCTTCAGGGCTAAACGGCAGAAGGGCGAGCAAAGCCCGGATAGGCTGCTCCTTTCGGATTGCCCATTCCAAGCACTGCTATAACGGCTACGAAACGCGTATCAGCTCAGGGTCCTACCGACTTGGATGGAGCGAATACGGCTAAAGGCTGTTACCGACCGGGTGCGCTTCGGACAATTCCAGCGAAAAGGAGGATTACGGCCACCAAGGTGTGAACTGATGATATATTCATTCCGAACGCTTGCTAAGGGGGTGTAGGGGAAGGCGAAGGCGAGGAGGCTCTAGGCAAGGACAATTCGACCTGAGCGATGCATGCTAACTACAGGAATGGATTTGACGAGGCCGCGAGCGGGGTCGCGTCGACGTCGCATTCCCCGCACAGCGGGTGGAGGGCAGGGCAGGGCGTGGTGCGAGTCGGCACTGATGTCAGAGTCCTTGTGAATGTTTCTAGCAGGAAGGGGGATGATAAGATGGGCTATATGCGCATGGAGTTAGTTGGAACTTGGTTGGGCGGGTTTGCCAGCTAATTCATATCCGAGAGAGACCAGGGAAATCCCCACCCGCAACAAGAAATACAACAAAACGAGACAAAGACTCGGCTGATGATAGAGGACAAAACACTCAACTGACCGACTTCGCTCGAACGAGAAATTTTTTATGTCGACCTCGACTAAGTAAAAGAGAACTTTTACTTATATAGAGAATAAAAGACTAGCTAGATACGCTTTATATAGTATTATAGTAGCCTATATAGAAAAAAAAATAGAAAATCCCTAAATTATTACTATACTTTTTTAAACCGCTAAGATATCTATCTAGCTTATATTTAAGTAATATGCTAGCTCACCCATATATTAATATAATATAATATATAGTTTATATCATCTTATAATAACACCCTTTTTATAGTATAAATTCCTTACTCTTATATAGTAAGAGAGTTAGCTAGCGAGTAAGAATAATGCTATATAGTAGATAATATAGTGGTTATTATCATACTAGCATAGATGCTACGCTCTATAGGACGAGCAGGTATTTATTGCTTCGGGGGTGTAAGTACGGCCCACACCGTGTAAGAATAGGAATAAGGCTAATAAGATAAGAACGTTGGAATAAAAAACAAAGATTAGGCGGAAAGAAGAAGAAGAAAAAGGCCCCACGGGGGGCCTCTGAAACCACGACAGGTGGAGAAGCACGGATCTGCTCGAGGAGGGAGATGTTCAAGGGTCGAGCATTGGCAACCCTTCACTTTCTTATTACTGCGGGATATGGATTATGACTCTTTCGATTCAACATTGTTTAGCGCGTGTTTTATCGTCAAAAGAGTTATAATAATGCCAGATGAGCGACAAAGGTACCAATCGCTTACCACTCTCTCGCAGGTCCTGAGCGATGGGATTCGATGAGCCTGGTTCAGTAGGGATAGAACGTCTATAAGGTATAATTTATACAGAATTGATTTGTAGTCTAAAACAGGGTGGGAATCCGTAGTCTAGTTGGGAAGTGGTGTGGCGGCCCTTAGCTTGCAAAAGTACCTCATGTGGTCGATGCATACTGTCATCTTGCGGACCATCGGACACAATTTCTGTGGCTCTTTCGTCGGTATATGGCGAATTCCGGGATATGATCTAAAACTTGCCAAATGCCAACTGTACGCTCTGTTGTAGTGGAGAGGCTTTCGCGCTTCATAATGGAGGACAAGGGAGGCGCGCCTGGACAATACATCACGTCTTTACGACAACCAAGGCTAGCCGACTACAATCTCAGCGCTCGATAAAGAGACTTAAACGCATAATACATGCGAGTTTTTGTAGATATGCTAGCCTTTCGGGGCCAAAAGTCCAGATACAGTTGTGTGTTGGGTGTCTAGGGAATGGCCGCGTTGTGGCCCTGCAAAACGCGCCCATCCGCAGCCTCGATTATGTAGCTGTCCCAGGCCGCTTAGGCCGATTCCTGAATGTAGGGGATGTATATACAATGGGTTGTTCATGACGTCTACTTTCTAAATTTGCACACCGTCCTAGTCTATCTATGGCTGATACCCAAAAACTAGAAAGTAAAACGTAGAAGCGGGACAGCACGCTGTCACAGTATGTCTAGGAAGAATAAAAGCAAGCAATACAGTACACGTGAGGAAATAATATTGACATGTGCACATGCGCTCCGGCTCGCGTTCATAGTGAAGTATGAGCATGCAGGCTCGACCGGGGGCAGACTGACCCCTGCAGGGGGTCATGTTGTTGGTGTGCTATCGACCCAGCCAAGATGCGTCGGCACATCCCACTGTGTATCCAGCCGCTGAACCTGCCAATCGAGTAAACACCTCTTTCACCCTTGAGAAAAGCCCGCGCACTCGTGCCAGCGCCCCGAATTTACAGTCCTCGTTGGCTGGGTCGAGCTCGGCTTTCGGTCACAAGAACTCACGATGCCTAGCGACTAGAGCTTTGGCTTGGTCCATATCCATACGGTGATGGATCCTGGAGGGCGCGATGAAACGCAAACAAGGGTACACTTTGTGTTGGCTCATTCCTCGACAACACGGGCGTCGTTCTGAATCAGTGCACAGCTCGCATGCCCCACATGTCTTAACTCATGTACTTTCCTCTTTTCTTCTACTTGATACTCATGTATACAAATGCTAGTTTCTATTTGTAATTGGAAATAATCGGTCCCGCACCCTCAGCCTTGGAGTCGTCACGTCACTGGGCAAGCAGTGAGGGGCCGACTCAAGAGCCCGGTCTAGGCACATCTCTGGAAATATTGTTTGACGCCACTGGACGAAAAAACAAGGCTTTTGACAGGGGTGCGATGGACACGATTCTCGATTACATACAAACCTGTCGGCCCACTCTTAATGTCCGCCTCATTTCCTGGTTGACTCTGACCTGCGTGAAAGAGCTTTGAGCACCCCCAACCGCCAAAATTCTTCATTTGTTATGTGTGTATCCTCTCCTCTCTATTGCAAACCTTCAGAGTACTTCATAGCCCTTGTTTGTTCTTCAAAGGGCTTACCCCGCTCGCGGCAAACGGCCCGCGATAGATTTACAACCGTGTAAGTGTTTGTGCAGTGGAGCCGTCTCGGCCAGCCTGGTCCTCAGTACTCCTCTTCCATCAGTACGAATCGGTGATGCATGAGAACTAGTAGTAGCTGCTAGCCCTAGTCTAGTCTAATGGAGCTTCGGCCAGAACAAAGCCGAATAGCATGAATTCCCCCTTTCCTCCTCCAAACACAGGACTAATATCACTTACGCATTAGGAGAGATTGACCAACCCGCTCTTGGATAGGCCGCTTGTGCAACCGCCATATCAGTACTATATTTCTGAATCGAGGCTGATTTTCGAGACACTGTTTGTCTTCGTCACCGTGCTATGCGTATAGCCTATCACGAGACGACTCGTGTGAAAGGCAGTCCTTACAGCTATTCTGTTTCATTATATGCTACATTTAAATATGTTTCTATCATTACCTTAAACCGAGTATTCTGTTGCAAAGCCTTTTTAACTTATGTGTATAGTCTCGCGATCGGCAGATGCGGGGTCTTTGTCTCGGTCTCATCCACCTGTCGTCATTTTACTTGTCAGACTTTGAATACTGAGTTTCCTTCACTACAGTGCTTTCCATGCAAATTTTGATAACTTCTTAACCGTTGCATATGAAATACGGGGATTTATATGAGCAAACTCGATGTCGGTCACTGTACGAGTGCTTGTGGAGCCGCGATACGTGACGGCTTCAATCTCTCCCGAGACCAAGCCATAGCTCGTCTGATGCCGGGTTAGTATTTTCGGTCACTGACACGTCGCCAGGGAGGAGAAGGATCCAGCACTTCATCATGCAGCTTGTATAGTTTTCGGGCGTATCAGATATTAAACGGTTCGAATCACGCGGATAAGAGCTTCTTTCGAGATTTATGAGCCCCTTATGGGCGTGCCGGACTGCATCAGCTAAATGCACCCAAGATTCTCCCTGCATTTATCTTTTTGTAGTCGGTTTTCTATAGCCAATTGGCATCGGTTCTCATAATTACTCCTTGTCTACTCAAATTTCTGTTGCAGTTGTTTTAGTTAAAATGATACTGTGCCTAATTTCTTAGAATACATACTATCAGCCATCTACCATCAACCACTGACTCGCATTTACACGGAGATCTTTCGGGTCTATAGTTGTCTGCAGACCATATAATCAAACTGAACGCTATTTGTAGCTCTTGTTTTGTCGACTCTATGTGCATTTGCGTTGTTCATGTTGAAAACAGTGACCTTGCAGAAAAGACAAGGCCCATCTATGACTGTAAGCTAGGTAATGACCGGGCTATAATTGATCCTCAACTCATTTAAGTGATTTCAAAACTTCTGGAAATTATGTAGCTAAGTGTTTATATGTTGTTGTCCGGTTCGTTGCCAAATCGGTATTGTGCTAATCCACGAGCTCTTCATGACTGTTCCTTGCGTTTAGAGAAGGCTAAGTTTCTTGGAAAGGAACTGGTCAGAACGAGAAACGATGCGGCGACAACTGGAAAGATTAAATACCGTCAGATTTCTTTCTTTAAGGACTACTAGATGACGTGTGGAGTAGTTACTTACCTCTGTAGTACGAGGCGTGGTCACGACGCAAGTTAAGGACCTACGAGCATCTCATATTCGCACAACTTGTCGAAATTCCCAATCTGTTTTTATCCGATCTCAGAGAGTGAAATAAGCTATTATAGTCATGCATTGAGCAGACTGCGTTGAGTCGAGACCCTTCATGGCCATGTAGTGGCTGTCGGGAGAAGTATTTTGGCTCCGATATACTGAGCCTTCTGGCTACTGGTGTTTGTGGTGAAGATAGTATTAAGTAAGCTAAGAGATAGAGAGATTAGTATAACTAATGTAATATCAATCCTTGAAACCAATTCTTCTAGGTCTCCATAGCACAAGCAATCCCTTTGTACTATTCGAGGCTTTGAGAATATTCTTGTGACGTTACACTTTTACCATCGCGGCGCCTGTAGATTTTGTTGATGTTACTTTTGATTAACTACCACTACTTAGATACTTATACCTCTTCTATAACTATTATTAAAGTGTAGATAAGACTCGAAAAAATCTAAAGCAGCGCGATAATTGTAACAATCACAATAACAATTGCCCTCGCCTCGGCCGGTCACAATCAGCCTCTGCCTGTGGGACTCTGAGCTCAGCAGCCCTGACTCCACCGACTCACGATGATGCCGGTGTCTGGAAGTACACATAGACGTAGCTGAACGCCGGAAGAAGTCCTAGCGCTCAGTGTATTTGGTGTTGATTAAACTACTATGATAGGGCCGAAGAGTCTTATGCTAGCTGTTCAAGGATCGAACGGACATGGCTTCCCCTGAAGAGACAACGGGCGACCGGCACTGTCAAGAATAGTATCATGGAAAGGGCCAGTAATGTCTTCGCGAAATGATGATTGAGCAAGGCCGCATGCAGATAACTCTAGCGCTCCGATGACCGACCAGCTACGTTCAATGTTGGGAGATTTAATTTTGCTGTGTCATTCCTAGACGGGGAATGGGGCTGTAGTTGAAAAAATTCACTTCTACGTCGGTAGCATTCTCTACCTGGATGGGTTTTTGAGTCCCTAAAATCTTTGCGGCTCTACCTAGAAGACGCGGCACATTCCTAATCGAGGTACGGAATTGTTTTTGAGCGGCTACCATTGGCCAATGCGGTACTTTCTAACGTGAGTCTCGATTTCTGGGCTTTTTTTCGATTGAGCAGTTTTTCTTACGAGTGTACTGGAGTCAGTATAGTGATCACTTGCGGAAGTCCATATATGGAGATAAGTGCAACACGCCGGAGCGATCGGCATGCGCACAGTCCAGACCGCGTGTCTGTCATTCTGCCCAGTGTAGTTTAGATGTCTGGCAGTTCACCGAGTAGGCCTGACTCCATTAGGTGAAGGCCGCTGTAGTCCACGATAGAATGATTTCAGGTAATTTCGCTGCCCCGTAGAACTATAAGCGGCATCAAACATACCCCCATGCAAATGGAGTATTCTGGCCCATCATAAATCAGTATACTGGAGACGAACCGAGACGTAATGATTTTCGACGAGAACCACCTAAATTTCATTTGTTTTAAAATGGAATGATCATCTTGGGTAGCCATGAGCACCATCATGATGATGTGTCCACTCCAGCCTGGGTATAAATAGCTAACACGCACGACAACCGTTGAGAGGACGGCCTCCATCAAAACTCTCTCTTCATCGATACCTTATCTCAATTCATTACATATCGAGCACAATGAAGATTTTTGCCCTCATTTCCACAGTCGCGTGTGTCGCGCACGGCATAAGCCTAGCAGACCTAGCGAACGACGACCTCAGTCACGTCCCGTCACCAACCACGACACCGGGCCTGGACACGCGCAGCAACGGCGCCAACGATGCCTGCGACGATCCTGCCAGCGCGCAGGAAGGCGAGAAGTATACCCGCTTCGACTGCTCCAAGGAGGCCCCTGAGTTCGACGGCTGCTGCGTGATATGGGCGCAGAACACGCACTGCGGCGCCAAGTCTGAGCAGAGCATCAAGGATCTGGCGGCCACAATCTCGGACCAGTTGAAGAAGGACTCCAACGCTCCTCCCCCCATAGGGCCCTCGTCGAGCCACGGCAAGTGGAGTGCGTCCTTTGGCATCACCACGACGGCGGTTGGCCGTCGCGACGATGCGGACAAGCACTTTGCGGATGCTATTGTCGCTATGCAGAAGAAGGAGGACCCGTTTCCCTCATGGATGGAGTTCAGAGTGAAGCAGAAGGGCGGACACCTGGACAACATTGTTGCCAACTGCTCTCCATGAGTATTGACCACCCGCGAGACCAGTCGCTGGTAAGAGGGGGACACAGGGCCGTTCATTGATCCCTTTGTTATCAGTTACTAGTAATGACACACATGTTAGAAACAGTGGCATAAGTAAAGATGTAACATATAAAAATTAAATACAGCTACTAGACGTCCCGACATGCTCTTGGTTATACTAACGTTGAGATTATTGAACAATGTCTAGAAGTCGATCTCCATATGTAATATATATGGGTGTGTTGTTGTCAACGTAGATATAATTAGCGGGCAACAGTTGCATGGGAACCCGGAGTGGATGAACGATGGACCTTGATTCTGGCGAGCGTATATCGTGTTTTCGCAAGATACTTAATCCTTACGTCTAGAGATTCGTTGTAGACATTAATATTATAACACCTATATACCTAGTCAATTCTGGTCAAACATTTACCTATTATAGAGTATTTCGATGTCCGCTAGAAATTCTGTACGTTTTTCTCCGGTTGGGTCTTTCACATTCATTTCATAGACAGCAAACAATAAACATTATTAGCTTCACAGTGCTCCAATGACTGCGACGGTTATGATTGTGGATCTGGCCCTGCTAGTATAATCCTAAACAAACTCACAAATTAGTCTTCAGCAATTCTGTAGCTCTCGGTTCTTGTTCTCTACCGATCTTTTCTGGGTGATTAAGCCGCAGAAATGGAAAAGATCGTGCAACTAGTAGTGGAATCACCGCCGCGCATATAATATATCACTCGGCTGCCAGACCATGAGAGAACCTGCAGACTAGTCGAAAGCATTGAATCGATTTTCTCAATCAAACGAATTTATCCCGCCTCGTCTTCAGTCTCGGATGAAACTACAACAGAGTGGTTGATAATCACCGCGGACGTATGGCCCGAGACGACATGCTACAACCTGTTACATGGTGGACGCGCCATAAATTTCATGAAAAACAAGTTATTGTTTCATCAGCCGAACTACCCTAATTGGTGGTTTCCATTATTCGACTGGTTGATATTACTTATGCTACAGGGATGATGCCCTTTTTAGCGAACGGAGAATATCTCAAGCCCAGGTACATGGCGGGTGAGGAACGCACCGTGAATTCTGCGGAGCTTATTGGATACCCTCTGACTGTGGGATCTGTAGGCATACGTGGCAGTCCCTGAATTCTACCTGGTGACCAAAGCTCGCTGTGGGTGAACATCCAAACATGGCGCGGAGGACAAGTCGGTTAAAGTTTCTTGAGCCCATTACAGATACCAGAGCTGTTTTTGGTGTCGATGTTCTGATACAATATATTATCAGCCATTGCTGAACGTACAATTAGGAGTCTAGGGTGCTAGGAATATCGGCCAGCGGTGGCACTTCTTTAGACAACGACACATTACTTGAATCGTCGTCATGATGGTTCTCTACACCTTGCCTCAGTATAGACATGCACGCGGAGAACTTTACAGCACGGGGAACCGCTATCACATGATACGGCTCAGTCCGTCGAGAAATGTTTGAAAAGTCTAAAGGCGTCAATGTCCGATCGGTGATCAAAGTATCAGTGACTACTAATTGAGTCATGGGCTATGGAGAATTCCACTATTAACGGTGAATATGTCCCGGTGCATTATCGCAAAGTAGGAAGATGCAGGCTCTATCTCTCCCTTTAATCTTATTACCTGTCATCTCACATCATTGTACTCATCTCTCATTAATACAATGCCATTTCCCCATAGCTTTATCCACGCGACCTAGTCCTCTTTTGCGTTCCTAAAAGCTCCGCAACAGCCGAATGCCCCATGCTCCTAGCTATAGATCGTGCCGTGCTTCCATTATCTGCGACGACTGCGGCGTTCGCACCTAGCTCGAGTAGAAACGTCACGGCTTTTGCACTCCCCAGCTCGGCAGCCTCCATTAGGGGCGTGCTGCCGTGAATGTCCCGCGGGTTCACCCTAGCCCCCTTCGCAGCCAGCATGCTGATCAGCTTCTCATTGCCGCAGTGTGCAGCCCATGCCATTGGAGTGAAAACGCTGGCATCGCTCGTGTTCGGAGCGGCACCGAGATCCAACAGCCGCTCCGCGAGGGGGTTGTTGGAAAAATGGGCGGCGCTGGCAAGAGGTGTCCAGCCATGCTTATCGGTCAGCTCGATATCAGCACCGCGCTCCAGCAGCAGCTCCGCCGTGGTATTGTCGGGAAGCTGCAAGGCAGCCGTCGTCAGCGCTGTGTAGCCGTTGTCGTCCCTGACGTTGATGGCGGCGCCCTTGTCGAGCAGCATCTTGACAATGTCCACGTTCCCGGCCAGCGCAGCCTGCACCAACGGAGTTCTGCCGTGGCCGGTCATCACTTCGACGTTTGCGCCTCTTCCCAAAAGTGTTTTGATCAGTGGTATACGCGCTGCGTCGATTGCGTGATGCAGCAGTGTCAGTCCGTCATCATCTGGGGTGTCAATGGAAAGCTGGTTCGAGTCGAGCAGAATCTCGACGATGCCAAGATTTTCGATGTTGTCCGACTTGGCCCATTCCTTCAGAAGCATCTTGTTTACGCTTTCCCATCCTCGTGGAGGTCTTGGCGCGGCAAAGTTGGCGCCAAGCCAGATGAGTTGCTCCACGACGGCCGCATGGCCTCCCAGACACGCCCAGTGCAGAGCTCCACGGCCTTGACGATCAGTTTTGTTGATGAGTCGAAGCATGATACCTGTTGGGTGATTGAGAAACTTCTTCAAAACCTCTCCGTGGCCTCGCATGGCAGCATCATGAAGGGGCGTTCTTCCATCTTCGTCGCGACTGATCGTATCTCTTCTCTCGATATTATCCAGTATGGCATCGACGCAGCGATGGTGGCCTAGAATAGCTATCCAGTGCAATGCAGTGCGACCAAATCTGTCTTTGGCGTTGATGCTCGGCACGTATGTCTCTTTAGAGGTCATAAGTCGTGCAATCCGCGACCTGCGCCCCTTTATCGCGGCACGTATCAGTTCTTCTTCTGGAGTCGGTGGCAGGTCCTCCATATCTCCCATATATTACTTCGATTCGAAGCGTTCAATCGTCGGATGATAGAAACGTTTCGACTTAATCAACAGTCCACATTTTTTTTTTTTTGAAAAGGCAGATGAGACGACACATATCCCGTGAATACCTATCCATCAGCCTGAAGACGTTGGGTAGAAACGGTGTGTGACTGCGATGCAAGGCATCCTGCAGTAGCGGATATGCCTCAACTACTATCACAAATTACCCGAATATGCCTTGCTCATGCAGCCATGCTTCAGCTCAGCGCTCATATCTGCAGCCACACGCATCATAGCGGGACAAGAGGGTGTAGAGGTTGCAGGTAGAAGGACTACAGTAAAAGACCACCTATTACATGCATATGCTGTTTAGCGACTAGGGAGTAAGGAATCTCCATGCTGTTCTCTGAACCCGAGCCGATTCTTTCAGATTATCGAAAAACATACGACCGAAAGAATATTCAAATCCATCATACCGCTATAGACATACAAGATGTATATAAACATGCTCCTTTTAAGTGCAATTTGGCCTGCACTGGGAGCCAGCAGCAAATGCGGTGCACCTGAAATCTCGGACAACGAGATAGTTGGGTGGCGAGAGGGTGGATGCTATCGGAGCACATGGAACATCATCGTCTCCTGCTTGACAACAATATTTGCCTGCACGTGGACCATCCAGCATCTCAACGTCCCGGCCCGCGATGACGGTACGTGGACAAAAGCCCAACGGAAAATGAAATGGATGACCATCACGATCCTATTCCCGGAACTAGTCCTCATTCATGCCGTCCTAGAGTTCTACATGGCCTGGAGGGCGCTGCTGCTCATGAGCAAGACGAGCTACGCCATCCACTGGCCGTGGTGGTTCCGCAAACTACCACTACCATGGCTCGAGTCGTCACGACTGCAGTGGAAGAACAGAGACGAGGAGAACGTGGTCACAAGTGTTCAATTCACGAAATGGACGCTGACTCACTGCTACTTTGCCAACATGGGAGGCTTCGTCTACAACAGAGGAAGAACTCAAACGCCCGTCGTCGCCGAGCAGTTGGCCGAGGCCACTTCGGTACGTGGTACTTGGATCAGGGTAGAAGATATCAAGGATCGAAGTAAGCAAGACTAGCTCGCCAAATCGATTGCCATGCTGCAAATCATGCGGCTCGTCTTGTTAATCATTACGAGGCGCGCGCAAGGGGTCAGCTTCGCACAACTGGAGACCGTCACACTTTCATTTACGATTTATGGAGTTTTAATATACGTGATTAATTTCTACAAGCCACAAAACGTCGAAGAGCCGATGACGATTGAGTTTGTGGCAAGAGAAGGGTCCATCGAGTTCGACCAGCGATACGATAGCCTCTGGGCAATTCTGCTCAATACAAACCTGGGCAGAGGCAGTGCATCTTATGAAAGGGCCAAGAAAGCCCCGAGGATTCCCAATGACAACATACCTCTGCCCAAAAATCAGCAGGTCTCTTCAGCAATTTACCTGCTCGCACTGGCCTCAGGCCTCTTTGGGGCGCTGCACGCGATATCCTGGCATTTCGAATTTCCGACCGCGACGGAGAGGCTACTCTGGCAGACTGCCACGGTTGTCTCAGCTGCGAGCCCGGTTTTTGGTCTGGTCATGGTTCCTTTACGCAGCTCGTGATCCCGGCAGGAGATCCCGAACTGTTCATGGCAGACTGCTTGAGACTGATGTACGAGTTTTGTTGGCACAGTCCATCAAAGTATCCAATCAAGCAGGCCATTGAAAAGCTAGAGACGGCACTCAACAGCTCTGTTGTCGATGACGCAGCAGCAACCCCGGCGCTGTACTCGGTCGTGTTTGCCAAGAATGATGTAGCGAACAGCACTTTCATCGGCGATGTGGGGGACTTTCTTGCGCTGTGAGGGAGATTCCAAGATTCGGACGTTGGACGGTTTCAGCTGCGCAGTGATGAGAGGTTTGTCGCAAGCTTCCACCAGTTGGTCGAAGCCGTTGAGGGTACCTCGGTCAAGACATTGAGCTACGCGGCGCAGACAGATCTGTGGCCGCAGGAGCAGCGACTACCGGTGCAGATCAACCGCTGCATCATGTACATGACTGTTTTTCTTTATCGTGCCTCGCGTCTGATCTTGATTGGAGTTGCTGTCTCGAGTCTTCGACTGATGCCCGGCTCTGTGTATCGGCAAACGGATTGGACTCGATTTCTGCCCAATTTCAGTGCGGGGGGATAGATGGAGAAGAACTTGCGTTGACTATTTTTCTTCTAGTCTTTGTGTAGAGGGTCGAATGTAGAATGATGGCTGGGCTGGATCAATGCCACGATATTGTGTTGACGAGAGCAAGCAAGAGTGCCCTGCGTATACTTTTCTAGCATAGTATTGTTCCATCAGCGAGGTATGATGTAGGAAAGAGAAGATAGAGATATAGAGGTATTAAATTAATAGTAGTAGAGGAAGAAGAGGAAAAGAGAAGAATTTAACATGCTTATAGTGTAAAGAGTATTATAATCTCGAAATGACTTATATGTTATGTATATGCCTTATCTAACGATTATAATTAGCTAAGTAGATTTAGATTATATATTATAGTAGCTATAGTAGGTATACTTATTACGCTTTCTAGTTATCTTTAATAAGCTATATAAAGCTAGAAATAGCTTCCCTTTTTATATATAAAATTAGGACCTTATTATAATATATCTAGCCTTAATAAAGGCTAGATTTTATCTAAGAAGATAAAGTCATCGCTACCTAGATATATAGCCTTTTTAGGTAGTAAATAACGCCTATCTCTTAGTAGCCTATAGGTGGCCTATAGGTCGCTTAGCTATAGGCTTCCTAAGCGTTAATTAATAAATAATATGCTTCTACTATAATATACCTTTTATTTAATTATATAAGTAAAGCTTTTTATAAGTAAATATATTATACCTTAAGGCGTATATAAGAGCTTTATTAGTATAGAGTAGTGCTTAAAGCTTTTTTTTATAGAGTAATTATAAGTATGCTTTTTATTAGTGCCTTTATTAACTATCTCTTTATTTATATAACTACCTAGCTTTTTTTTACTTTACTTCTCCTTTATAAACTATTTTTCTTTTATTTATCTATTAATTAAAAAATAAAAAGAAAGTAAGATTACTATAATATAATATCCTAGATATTTAATTAGAGGGCGGCCTTAGTGTTTTTTACTTTTCTTCTTTAGCTATTATCTATTAAATTATTTACTATACCTAACTCTAATTATAGCTATAATAGCGCTTTATAAAAGCATAAGCATAATAAGATCTTATATAGCTCTAGTAGTTTTATAGTAATAAATACTCTAGAGATTTTAAGGTAAAGAATCTATCTAAAGTTATTTATAGTAGTATTAGATACTTTAAAAGAGCTAGATAATATTATCTATATAGATAGTTAGTTTATAGTTACCTATAGTGTACTAGAAGCTAAGAACGCTTTAAGCCTCCTAGTTCTTATTATGCTTTTTCTAAATACTAAGCTTTTCTCTTTAGATTCCCTAGCTTAAAGCGCTTCTCTAACTATATAATTTCCTTCTCCTAGCTCTTAGTATAGATTACTACTATTAGCTTAGCCTTTCCTACCTTCCTCTAGTAATTTATAAGCTATTCTTACTTTACTAGACCTTAGCTTACTCTCTAATATACTATAGATAGAGTAAGCCTCTATTATGCCTATAATGCCCTTAAGCGCTTTAGAGCATAGTGCTAAAAGTAGGATATACCTCTTAGGGATTAATAGCCTTATAGTCGCTCCTTACTAGCTCTAATAAAGTATAAGCGCTCTAGAGCCTAGTAATAAGCCTTTAGAGACTATAGAGGGAGCCTTAATATAAAAGAATACTTTTTAGTGCGTAGAGTAAAGCATTACCTTATAGGAGAAGCCTAAATTAACTAATAATACTCTTTAGAAGTCTATATATATTAAGTTAACCTAGAGTAGGCCTAGAGATAACTCTAATACTTTAATAACTCCTAATAACTATTAACGCTTATTAAATAGTATAACTATAAGTACTTTTATTTATTCTCTTTTTATCTTTCTAAAGCTAAGTATTCTTCTAATTATTTTATAGCTAAAAAGTAAACTAGCTTAAGGGGAATATAATAAGATCCTTTATAATCTTTATACCTATACTATAGTATCTAGTAAGCGATCTAGAGTGTGTTTTAAAGCTATATACCTAAGAAAGTAAAGTAAGAAATACTATTACTATACTTTATATAACTATTCTTATAGTCTACTATAAGTAATTTTACTTTAGTTTTACTCCTAAATTATTTAGAAAACTCTTTACTAATTATTTACTAGAGTAAAGTAAGTAGTACTATATATATTATATTTAACTAGAGAAATTAAGGATAAAAACTTTATTAGAACTATAAGACTCTTTACCTATATTAATAGACCTAGCTAATATATTTTAAATAGACTATTAGTCCTTTAAGAGTCGCTTTATAGGTAATATTAGAAATACTTAAGGAGGAGGACTATATTTTTAGCGCTAATACTTAGGAGCTAAGTAAAGATCGCTTTATAAAGAAGGAGAGGCTTAAGAGCCTCTAGGGCTATATTATTAATAAGTTCTTATAGTAACTACTAGTAATTTTAGTATACTATTTATAAAGAATTATCCTATAGCTCTTTATTAATAGATTATTACTTTTTTTATTTTAAAATAGGATAAATAAATATAGTTTCTTACCTTTTTTTATAGTATTTTCTAGCTATATATTATTAATTTCTAGACTTTTCTATCTCTTTAATAAAGATAGAGCTAGACGCTAGATGCTTTTTATAAAGCGTTTAGGCGCTTACTATTAACTAGAGTAAAGCTTTCTACTTTCTCTAGGGGTTAGACCTACCTTAGACTAGACTTACTTACTACTAAGCGTTATTTCTCTTTATATCTATAGAATATAAGCCTAAAATCCCCTTAAAATATATAAAAGGTTAATAGGATAAGCTTTTAGTAAGTCTATCTACTAGTATATCTTTACTAAGTATAAAGGTAAGCTTAAATTACCTAGTATTATACTCTTACTTAAGCTATATATTATAAATGTCTATATAGTATAGCTTAGTTAAAATATACTCTTCTACTATAACTACTATATATATTATTTACTTATTATTATAGAAGATTTTATAGGGTAAATTAAGCTTTATTCTAATATAGTTTAGTAGCTAGTATAGTGCTACTACTTTTTTTACTATACTTCCTAAGCTTAGTAATTTAGCCTTAGTAATAGAGGTAGTAACTATATCTTATTTTAAAGCTTTCTAAATAATAGGACCTCTATATAAGAATATAATTTAGCCTTATAAGGACTTCCTTATATCTTTATTATTAGTAAATAAGGCATTATTTATAATTTATAGTATAGAAGCGCCTTTACGCCTTCTATAGTAGAAGTAAAGCTTCCTAGTTATATAAAGATATTTAATTATATAGTAAGCTATATTCTAATATGCTTTAGATAGATTTATACTAAAATAAGATAGGAATAATATAGTATAAGTAATATAAAGACAAACTATTATAGCTATATATAAAATTAAACTAATTAACTCTTAATAGCTATATATTTTAGCTTTAGTCGCCTAGTCTTTACGCTTAGTTAGCTTTCTAAAAGGGAGAGGAGTATAATATATATATTTATTATACTTAAGCCTAAACTTAGTAGCTATCTTATTAATATATTCTTTATAGCTTAGATATAATATATACTTTACTTTATCCTAAAGAATATATATTCTAAAGAACTACTTAGTATTATCTTAGTAGTATATTTTATATGCTTAGGATAGCTTTTCTATTATAGATATTATATATATTCTTTAATCTTATTTACTTAGAATTAAGATATTATTAATAAAGAATACTAGAAAGATCTTTTTATCTTTTAAATAAAATAGGTAAGGCTCTTCTATATATTAATTAAGCCTATATTTAGATAAAGTTACTATAAGTTCTCTTAACTAAAGATAAGGAGAGTCCTTTAAACTATATAGCGCCTTTTCTAGTAAAAGTACGCTCCCCTAAGCGTTAAAACCCTCTAAAGGCTTATAGTAGATAGCTAAGGAATACTCTTTATGCTTTATATTTAAGAAGGCGTTCTTAATATTATATTATTAAATATTAAGATTAAAATATACTACTATAGCTATTATAATTCTAAAGGCTCTTAATATAAGTATAATAGTATATATTATCTTACTTTCTTCTATAACCTAGAGGTCGCCTTTTATATAAATCCTTACTTTATATCTAAGGAGATATCCTTAAGGATTAAATTTATAGGTAAATACCTATTTAAAAGGTATTATATTGCCCTATACTTTATATATAATATACACTTTTATATACGCTTTTTATCTAGCGCTTATAGCTTAGAAAGCGCTACTTCTTTAAAGAGGTTTTAAAGAAGGTGCTTCTATAGTTATCTTTAATTTAAGGGCGCTCTTAGTAGCTAGTCCTTATAATAAGAACTAGTGCGCTTTACTTTATTAGAGCGTATAGTGTCTATTATTATAGTAAAGAGTATTTAGACGCTCTTAATACTCTCTTTATTACCCTTAAGGAGCGTAAATAGCTCTTAGAAAGGACTATTTATTTATAGGTTTTCTATTATTATAAATATATCCTTTATCTAGTCTTAGACTAAGCTTTTCTCTTTTCTCTTTTATATTTAAGCGCTTATTTACTATTCTAGTATAAGAAGAGGGCTTAGTTTAGGCTCTAGTAAGTCTAGAAGTATATTAGAGGAGCTAGGCTATTTATTACTCTAAGTAGCTAATCTAGAGCGTCTTTTACCTTTAAGCTTACTCTATAGTTCTAACGTAGGAGATAGTAGTTCTTAAGCGTCTTTACTATTACTACTAGGCTTTTAAGTGCTAAATAATCTATTACTTAGTTCTATAAGTAATAATTCCCTATAAGGACCTTCTAGAGTTATTAGCCTTATTAGATTATATAGGTCCTTCTCTTAAAGAGCTTCTAATGCTTTAGAAGCTATATTAGTAAGCTCTTTCTCTTAGGCTATTTCTTCTACCTATATAATCTAAAGGTCGCCTTATTCCTTCTCTACTAGGAGCTATTTAAATAGTTTATTAGCTTTATTTATTAAAAGCGCTTCTTTACTTTTTAACTAAGGTTAGAAGAAGACCTTCTTATTAAAAGTAATATTTCTAGTAGTAATTATATATTATAAGTAAAGAATCTATATATAGTATATATTAGCTACTATATAACTAATAAGATACCCTATATAACCTCTAGAGATAACCTTAAAGTTATAGTTATTAATTTACTTCTCTTTCTCTTTTATAAGTAAGTATACTTTATAGCTATATATATATAAAGTATATTAATTAGGCTTTATTATAATTAAAAGCGCTAGCTTATATACCTTAGGTAGTGAATTTTCTTATATCTAATTTATAAAGACCTTAATAAGCGCTTTCTAATTATATCTTTTACTTAGACTAATATATATTAAGTAGGTAGCTATAATTATACTCTCTAGCTATAGCCTAGTTAGGAGATTTGCACTATAGAGTATTTTAATAGAGTATATTATTATCTCTTTATTAGTATGTTCTATACTTCTAACTAGCTTTTTTATATATAGGGGTAGTAATTTAAGCTAGATTCTTTTATTTCTTACCTAGCTTTAGTATCTAATAGGTAAAGCTTATTATATTATAGAAGGCTTATTATCTTACCTTATTATCCTAATTCTAAGTCTATAGTAGTTTTTTACCTATATATAGAAAGTATAAATAGTATTAAATATAAGCTTATAAGCTTTATTAGCTAAAGGATAAGCATATATATAACCTAAGTACTTATCCTTAATTATTATAAGCTAATTTATTTTATTATAGCTATATAAGTAATCCTATAAGTCCTAGCTTATTCTATCTAAAGGTCTTACTACTTTTATATAAAGAGAGCAATATAATATAACCTACTAAGCGTATATTAATATATAGGATTTATAGTCTATATGCTTTATTCCTTTAACCTTAGCTTTTAATATATTATTACTAAGCTTTTTAATAGCTTTAGGACTAAGATGCCCTAAGCGTAGGTACTATAATTACTAATCCCTAGTTAAAGTTAGGAGTGCTATTTTTAAGTATTATATACTTTCTTTAGCACCTTCTAAGGACATAAGTACTACTTACTTAGGGTGTCTCTATAGTTATTATATATATTAGTATTTAAAGAAGGTTAGGTTATTAGTATAGGTTAAAGGATAGATAATAACGCTTTAGTTTACTTCTTTAGTATATAAAGTATAATCTTTACTATATAACTAGATACTAAACTAAGCTAATTTAGCTTTAGAGAGGATGTTTAGTAATAGTTCTAGAATAAAATAGATATTATAAAGTATAAGGTTTTTTAGCTTTCTATTAAGCATAAGAGCCTTTATAAAGGTATATATTCCTATACTTTTTAGGTATAGGAGCTATCTACTAGTATATAGTACTATTTAGTTTATAATAGGTTTTATACTTTATTTATTAAGGAGTAATAAGTTATTTATATAGTAGTATAAGCTATAGTTATTAAGTAGTATAGAGTAATAGAGGTAGTGCCTTTACTTTACTATACTTATAGTAATAATAGCTTTTCTAATTATTTTACTAGATGTCTTATAGTCCTTAGCGATTTTAGGTCTAAATACTACTATATAGATATTTAAGTCCTCTATACTTTACTTTATATTACTATAAGTATCTATCTAGTTAAGTCTTTTATAAAGTAACTTCTAGTAATCTTTTTCCTAATAAGAGTGTATTTCTACTTTCCTTTCTTCTAATAAAGGATAACCTTTAGCTATTAGTTTTCTAAGCACTACTTCTTTAAGAGTTTTATAGTCTTTTAGCTACTAAAGATATTTACTAAATTCCTAGTATAGGCATATATAACTATCTTTATTCTCCTTTTTCTTTAAGCGCTTTATGCTTAAGGTCTAGTTAGTTAAGCGTTTTATACTAAGAGACTTATCTATTATAGTATAAATACACTTTTCTTTTTATTTTAAAAGGAGAAAGAGGGCTATACTTAAAGATAATTTATATTAAGGTAAGGAAAGCTTAGGCTACTTTCCTTTAGCTAGATAATTATTTATATTAAGAAGCTAGGCACTTACCTACTTAGGATAGAATTTTACTTTAACTACCTTAAGGAAATATATAGTTATAATAATACCTTTTACTTTAAGGGCGTTAAATATTATTATTCTATTATAGGCTTTCTCCTATTATTAGAGCTATATATCTATATTAATACTACTATATTTTATATCTTTAAGTGCTTAGAGGTAAGCGTTAGACGTGTCTACTTAAGCATATATAGTATTAGGTGCTACTAGGTCTCTAAGCTTTCTAATAAGCTACTTAACTATATAATTATTAAAGAGCTCTTATCTAATATAAGCTAAGAGTACTAAATTAATAGATACTATAATTAGTTTAATAACTTTTTTAAAAGATACTTTTCTTTCCTTATAATAAGATAGATTATAATTATATATATACTATATATATTTTTTAGCTAGCTTTACCTTTTAAAAAGCTTATTTTATATTAATTACTACTTATTAATATATAAAAGATACTAATAAAGCTTTTAGAGATTTAATAGGTATAGCTAATCTTAGTAGTTAATCCTTATTAGTTAGTATCTCTAGCTTAGTATTATTATTCTCCTAAGAGTCTTTATACTTAGGGTTAACTAGAGGCTAGATACTAACTATATAGGATCTAGCTTCTAAAGCTTAAATTTAGTTAAACTAGCTTTTAAGATTATACTCCTTAAGAAAAGGCATTCTTATTATAGATTTCTTAGCGTTAGGCGCTATATTTATATAAGAGATAAAAAAGATAAAGTAATAGTATACTTTATAATTATATAGAGAAGTTATAAGTAAATATAATTAAGCCTCCTAGGCTTATAACTCTAATAATTATAATTAGCTAAGTAGATTTAGATTATATATTATAATAGCTATAATAGGTATACTTATTATACTTTTTAGTTATCCTTAATAAGCTATATAAAGCTAGAAATAGCTTTTTTTTATATATATAAAATTAGGACCTTATTATAATATATCTAGCCTTAATAAAGGCTAGATTTCGTCTAAGAAGATAAAGTTATCACTACCTAGATACATAGCCTTTTTAGGTGGCGAATAACGCATATCTCTTAGTAGCCTATAGGTGGCCTGTAGGTCGCTTAGCTATAGGCTTCCTAAGCGTTAATTAATAAGTAATACGCTTCCGCCGTGACACCTTATCAGCACGTCAACCACTAAACTTTACCTGGCAAGGCTACTGTAGGTTAATAGCCATGACAGCCTGTTGTCTGAGGCCAAGCGTCGGACCGGACTTTTGGTAAGATGCACGACCCACTCACTCTGTCTGTACGTACAGTACCAAGCAAAGCAAACAACCAATCGTCCGCCCCCAACCCAAGTGGATGATGGCTAGCGAGTTCATTGAAAAATTGGAGATTAGTGCCTTTTTAGAGGCAACCGCCAACACCTGTATACATTAATCAGTTAGGGGGCCCTGTGAGAGAGCGTACTGATGATGGGCCGATGCTCGGCCACGTCTCTGCTAGATCGAGGTGCCCAAGTAGTGGCAATACAATTGATAAATTTGCTTCCCAAAAGATGCAAAAAAAAAAAAAAAAAAAATAACTACTAATCCAGCTACGTAGAATTGAAATCAAGGTAAAGCAAAAGCTCTTTTTAGCCGCCGCATACCTCCCAACGGACGACGGGCAGCCTGCAACCAACGTAATAAATGTGTCGTGCGCTAGCTGGCTTCGGCCTTGGCAGACCAAGGTCGCCCGACTTCTCCGCGCTCGGAGCAATCCATGTATGGGTACGTGCATATCTAGTATGTAGTGTATAACCCGGGTGGCGGGTCACGGGTTTAGTATGGACTTGCCACGAAAGCAGAGGCACAGTTTTGACACTGCGGCAACGACATTTACTCCATCTACAATTCGCCTTTAAACGCCATATAAACCTCCAAGATAGAATGCTAGACATGAAGCAGCCAGTCTCAGTTCGTACACAAGACAGACTCTCGCTTCTGGCTAGGCCGACGCAAATTATGCTTAATTCGTTGGCGGCACGCGTGAGACCTGGCCAAGACCGCATCTGTCTCGGGGTGCGACACTGACCCACCACGCCGACAAACTATCAAGTCGTGCAGGTCTCGGTTGGCGTGGCTTGTAGGATGCTGGAGGTAAATTTCTCGACATCGAGGTGATTTTTGATTTTTTTTTCCTTGTCTACGAGTGTGAATCGCTTTTTTAAGTGTCTAAGATGGATGCAAATATTCCTTTGATGATGCTGGCGGCTGGTGACTGACAACTGGTACTGTATTAGCACTTCGGCCCCATCGACAAGGCCGAGCCGGGGTATAGTAGCGTGTCGGACCGTCGGGCGACATCGCTCCTCTTCGACTGGCAGCTGCACCGCAAAGCACTAGGTGCCAGGCTGCTATTACCCATCTACCTCTATGTACCACTACCACCCACTTTACCACCATGCACCTACTACAGTACGTATATACAGTGCAGCACCAGCTAGCAGCGAGAGATTGGCTAATGGGATCGACAAAACACCTGACCGGCTCAACGGCCGTGACAAAAAAATACAACGTCCCCACCGAAATTTGTCCCTCCCTCTCTCTCTCTCTTCTTCACTTCCCCTCAATCCTACGCGGGTGGTCATCAAGAAGCATGAATGTCGCCTCCCCCATCCCGCCATCCACCACCAATTCGCTTCAATCTGGGAGCCATGTGAGATTCATGTCGAATGCTGCCGTCGACACGACTCACCCTGCTTCAGGTACAGCTTCCGGCGGTGTCGTCGCCCCTCCTGCCGCGCCCCTGTCTCAGTCTCAGGACCGCCGTCCGAAACCGAAAAAGTCTTCCTCGACTTGCGCCACCTGTCGTCAGCGAAAGGTGCGGTGCAATGGAGCCAAGCCAATCTGCTCCAATTGCCAGCGCCTCGGCTTCCCCTGCTCCTACGATGAAACAGACGCCGAAGCCTGGCAGATAGCCCTTCCTCGCCGGCGTGTGAAGCAGGCCTGTCTCACCTGCCACAGCCGCAAAGCCAGATGCTCGGGGCATCTGCCAAGCTGTGAGCGCTGCTGCTCGCTCGGTCTCGAATGTATCTACCGTTCCACGAAACGCATCCGGTTCTCATCTCGATCATATGGTAGTAGTGTCAAGAGCCCTGCCGCAAGATCAATAGATGGCGATAGCCTCGAAGCGCGTGACAACAGCGACCGGGCCATGAGCGACCCAGTCAGTACTCCCGCATCATGCTCTCACGATGGGTAAGTCCTGTTTTTCCTTATCTTTTGATGATTTCAATGTATCAGATAGCGCAAACTATATAGAACCCGCATTTGTTCGAGCTCGAAATTTATTTTTTTTGCTGACCAAAGAACCAAGTCCCTCGCCTGACGAGTCATTTGACTCATTGATACGGCGAACCTTTGAGAAGTTCTTCCATCACATACATCATATCCCAGTCTTCTCTTTCCTACATCGTGCCTCGTTGATGGAGCAGTACTATGCTGGAAAAGTAGACAGGGCACTCCTGCTCGCTCTCGTTGGCATAACATCGTGTCTCACCACCATGGGCCCTGGCATACGTGAATATGGTGACGGCTGCATAGACGAGGCCGAGTCGCTCATATTTGCCGACTATACTGTCCCGTCCACCATCAAAGTGCAGGCCCTAGTTCTCATCATTAAGCACCGTATCCTCTGCAACAAGTTCCCGAGCGCATTCATGCTCTTTAGCATTGCATCTCGCTTCGCCGCCGCCCTCCGTCTGAATCACCACAGTCCCAGTCTGTGCTTCCTCGCCCAAGAGTCACGCCGTCGTCTCATGTGGTCTCTGTACTGCATCGATGCGGGAATCTCTGGCGGTTTTGCCGAGTTCTCTCTCTGGCGTGCAGATCGTATAAATGTGGGCCTGCCATGCAACGAGCGTAACTTTGAGTTTGATCTTTCCAAGCCGACCGAAAAGCTCGTCCCGGACCCCGACGACCCGGATAAGCCTCAGTCCGGCGACATCGGAAGTCTCGCCCTGCACGTTCGAATACTGCATATCCGTCAAAAGATTAGCGAATTCACCAAGTCCGCTCTCATTGACCGCAACATCAATGCGGTAGAGTTACAGCGTCGGGTTCTCGGCCTGCACCAGGAACTGGAAGACTTCGCTTACCGCATGCCCTCCTCGTTCCAGTTCTCCGAAAACTCCATGCGTCTAAGAGCATACTCACCCCGCATCTGCGTCTTCGTCATGATTCACATCTGGTGGCGCCAGTGCTACTGTGACCTCTACCGCCTGGCCATGACCGGCTTTCGCGACGCGTTGCCGCTCGAGACGCTCGAGACGCTTGACCAGAGCTTCCTTGACCACTGTCAGCGTCAATGCGTGGAGCACTCGCTCGCCATGGCAGACATTTTCGCCTGTATGGACAAGCTGCACGCGCATCCCATCGCCGATCTTGATCTCGCCATTTGCGCTTTCCAGTGTGCCCGTATGCTACATTATGCGTACCGTCTTGATGCTGGAAAGTTCGGCCTCGTTGTCGAGAATGTGCACCAACAGTCCAAGGTCTGTCTCAAAGTCATACAGCATTGCTGCCGGGGCCCTGCCGCTGCTGGCGTGCAGGCTGACCTTGAGCGAATCATCAACAGTGGTCTCGGAGCTGTCGATACGTCGTCCCCAGTCCTCGAGGCGCAGAATCGTGCCGACGTGCGCACTGCCTACCCGCAGCATCCCGTCCTGAAGAACATCCGCGTCGGTGAAGAGCCGTCCGTCCTCCACACGCCTGAACGGCTTAGTGGCTCAGGAGTCGTCCGTACAGACTACTACGGCGGCCCATCGCCCCCGATCTCGACGCTCTCACCGACTATGCTGCCAGACGCGTGGGTGTCGACGCCTCAGAAACAATTCTCTGAGGCTCTCGGGGCTAGCAATGGCGCTAGCAGTCCAATGGTGCTGTCGTCGGGCGAGCTGAACAACGCCTACGAAGGTGCGCTCGAAGGCCTCGGTCTCGCCAATGGCCTGGACCACGCCATGGGCATCATGGACCTGAGCACCATGTGGGCGCCAAATGCGGAGTGGATGGTGCCCGAGTTCGCCAACGGGGCGGGGGTCTGATGTCCACCGGCATGGCGACGCTGGCGTGGCACGATGCAAAGGATTTATATAGGGTGGTTATGATGATATGACGGAATGATAATGCTGAGTATGAAGGTTAGGCACGACTACACAGGACGCCGCTTTTTCTGTTTATAAGAGGCGATGCGAGTTGGAGTCTCCTCATTCAAAGAAATAAAAAAACTATATATACACTTTACCAAGTTGATTCGAAACTAGCCGGTACGAGCCACATGATCGGTTCGTGTCTTTTTACATTGTTACACTTTTACACGAAAAAGGTAACGCAACTGGACCTGGTCAACATCGTAGCAGATGTACTCGTTGTAGTAGAGGCTGGCGTTTTCGACGTCGGTGTCTGTAGCGGGCGACTTCGGATCCGGCTACACAAAAACATGTTAGCTCGTCTTCTCTAGTCAAGACAGGGAGAATAGAAGAACAAAAGGAATGCTTCCACGCCTCAAAAACGTGCAGACTCACCATCTTCACCCCCTTGAGCCCCTTGTACACGGCGCCGGCGTCCATCCAGTCCGGGGGCGCCACCCGCCCCCGGCCCTTGGTGGCCCACCTGCCCTCGTCGCGGGCCTGCTCGTCGGCCGTGTAGGAGGACTGGGTGAGCTCGAGGGCGGGGCTGCCGAGCTCGGCCTCGCAGAGCAGCAGCAGGGCCTCGCCGGCGGACATGTGGGGCACGCAGTAGCCGGCCGACTTGGAGGACATGTCGGCGAGGTAGATGCCCTTGCCGAACATGTAGCCGGAGACGGGGGCCTCGGGGGGCGCGATGCGCAGGCCCTGGCTGAGGATGCCGCCGAAGTTGGTGCAGCGCGAGCCGTGCCAGAGCAGGCGGCGGTCGGGGGCGGGCGAGGAGGCGGAGGCGAAGCGGGAGGAGGCGAAGCGGGCGCGCTCGCCGCGGCGCTCGAGGCGGAAGATGTCGACGACGGAGTAGGAGACGGAGTGGGTGGCGCCGACGGTGCCGCAGAGGTAGGCCTCGAGCTGCCTGAACTCCTTGGTGGTGCGCCTCAGCGGCGTCATCTCCTCGAGGTCGAGGCCGCGGAACTTGGCGTCGAGGTGGTGCACGGGGGATGCGGCGGCGGCGGCGGCGGCACCGCGCTCGCCCTTCATGAGGTCGGCGGCGATCTTCATGTCGGAGAGGGACTCGAGCAGCTCGACCTCGCGCTGGAGGCGGCGCTGGTCGGAGATGACGGGCGGGCGGGCGCGGCCAAAGTCGTGCGGGATGAGCGAGTAGTACCCGTTGGAGAGGTGCTCGGTGGCGGCGGGCGGGGGCATCTGCCAGCGCGACTGGGCGAGCGAGGGGTCGGCGAAGAGGGCGGCGAGCGACTTGAGCTGCTCGAAGCCGCGCAGGATGGTGGTCCGGCTGAGCTTGCCGAGGGGCAGCTTGTTGGCGTCGTAGTTGAGGTCGGCGAGCGTGGCCTGCATGAAGGTGCTGTTGAAGATCATCTCCATGAGGGACCTGGTCGCGTCGTCGAGCGTGCAGTCGGGCTCCGCCACGGGTTCGGTGTTGTCGCCGCCACCGCCGCCGGCGGTTTGCGCGGCGTTGTCGTCGTCGTCGTCGTGCTCCGAGTCCGGCTCGTAGCTGCGCTCGACAAAGGCGTACTTGCCGGGCTTGGGCGGGTCGCCGCGGTCCTCCCACCGGAGGCCGGACTTGTCCTTGAACTTCTTCTCAAAGTTGGACAGGGCGCTCCTGAAGCTGCCGTCGCCGAGGAGGGCGTTGGCGCCGGGCTCGCCGACGCGGCCCCAGCGGGTCCACGTGGCGAACTTGTCGGACTTTGGTTCGTGGAGTAGCTGGAAACGCGAGGCGTTGGTTACTTTCCGAATTGGTAGCTTTTTTTTTTTTTTTTGCTGGGCGAGTTGGGGAGGGAATACGAACCTGGATAATGTAGAATTTGTTGTTGTTGTGGCTGGCGTTGGTCTGGTTCAGCGAGACGTCGTAGATGAGTGACGTGTCGGGGTCGACGTAGACTTGGTACAGGGGCACATGGCAGTGCTCGTCGACGGGAATGACTGCGCCTTTTTGCTTCATCGTCTGGCCGTCTGCGACCTGACCAGTGCTCTTCTCCTCCGTCCCATCAGCAGCGTCCTTCATCTCCTGGTCGTCATCATCTTCCGCCTCGTCTTTCACCACTTGCTTCTTGCCCCTCGGCTTCTTCGTCTTCGGCTGACTCTCCTTCTCCTCCTCCTCCTCCTCCTCCTCCTCCTCATTTCCCCGGGCGCCACTCTGCGCATCACCACCGCGCACGACCGCAATCGGGCGCTTCCTGTCCGCCGCGACGTGCTCGGCGCGGGCCTCCTCGAGCTCCCTCTCCCTCTCCAGCACGTCGGCCCACCTGTGGGCGTCGACGTCGACCAGCGTCTGCGTCCTGTCGCACTCGGTGACCCACGCGGCGCGCACGACCGGCAGCGCCCTGTCGACGGCGTTGCGCACCTTTGTCGCGCGCTTCATGTAGTCGTCGCGCGTGGCCACGACGTGCGTCACCGCGTTGACCACCCGGTTCTCCTGCGCCGCCCCGAGGTTCCCCAGGAGGTGCTGCACCGAGTACGGCGTGTAGTCGCCGACGTTGACGTGCCCGCTGACGACGACGTTGAGGCCCTGCAGGGGCTGCCTGACGACGCCGTAGGGCTGGGCGTCGGGGAGGGAGGCGGTGGAGCTGCCGTTGGTGGGAGCGGCGGCGTTTGCCGAGGTGTTGTCTTGCTTTGCGGCGGCTTTTTTCCGGGGTGCCATGATGATGAAGACGTATCAAGAAGGGTGGGATAGTATAAAGTGACTGTCCAGGATCCGGGACTATAGGATCTCCGAGGTAAAGGAGCGCGGGAGGAGGAAAAAAAAATTACTTCACGCCTGGATGCAATCGAGGTCGTTGTCGAGGCTGAATGGGCGGCTTTTATGTACTCTTGGAGCTAGTCCAGGCACAGCCGGGCTGAAGAGAGTTCAGCGCCGTTGCAGCCTATAATTCCTGGTTTGGTGCTGGTCTGGGGGGGGGTCTGCTGCCTGGCCCGGCCCGCTATAGAATGGTCACCCGCTGCTTTTACTCGGATGCAGACTTTTTGGCTACGATGGGAGAAAGTCAAGGCAATTCTTGAGAAGGAGACGTGATTCAATCTCTAAAAAAAAAAAAAAACTACCATGGCATCCTATGTTTGTAAAACAGCAACTTCAAAAAGCAGCACGTCCTGGAGAATAGTCCTCATGTCGCAGCAGGGCTCAAGTGCAGCTATATCCCTCAAAGCAGCACCGTGATACTTCCTAATCCCATTACACCTATTCCCACACACCCCCCTGTCGGCTGCCTAGCCGGAAGTGGATCCCCTCTACAGCCTTGTCGATAGGCCTGTCTCGCCATGACTCCTCCCTCCCCCAACCGCAAGTCTCTTGTCTCAAACCATGACAACACGTTCCCAGGCAGCAGACGCGTCCTGCCTAGATATTCCCCTGACGCCAACAAGTCGCCATATCACGTGTGGGGGCACTTCGCTGTCAACCTCGGCCATGGCTCACCGACACTTCAATATTGTCCTGTTGACACACTCTCGGTCAGTACCCCGTGCCCGCTCTCCTCTCTCTCTCTCGATGTGCTCACCCGGCCGCCCATCCTCCACCATGACCATGATCCTGCCCAGCGCATTGTGCCTCTTCGCCTCCGGCATCTCCATCGGCCTGCCCGGTGTGCTGTGCGCCGCCGCCGCCGCCGCCGCCCGCTGCTCGACCGGCGACGCGCATGCAAGGCAGCCCAGCGCGGCCACAGCGATGACCACCGCTCTCATGTCGCAGTATAATCTCGAAATTATTATTGTTGTTTCTCGCCTGTTGTCGCACGTCAGACCCGCGCACTTTGCATATTCCCCATGACCCCGGGCTCAGCACGGATCCTCGTATTACTACTTACGAAGCACCCGTGACTTGGCAGGACGGTCGTAGAATGACAAAGTGTCTACTCTGTATATATGTCAAGGCTCGTCGACACCGGGCCATGCCGAGAATATATATACGCAATTTTCCTTACCCGGCCGCCTCACTCCGAGATCGTCACTCGTTTCCCTCCATGCCCAATCCTCAACTGCCGCGCTTTCCTCCTCGTGGTGGCTCAGTTCCCCGACCGCCACCACCAACGTGCCCTGTCCTCCCCCCCAAAAAAATCCCAGTGCAATCACGAGGCAATCAAAATTCAGGGAATCATCGAGTCATTTTTAGCATAGATGAGGCAGTGAATTCCAGTTTGGGCAGAACGAGCCCACGTTACGCCGTATACAGGTCGAAATAAATCCGCCGTGTTCGGCATTGAGGCTTGCCAAAACCAGATCGACTCCGACGTCAAGTCGCGCCCCGGCTGCAGATCAGCAAGCAGGCAAAAACACGCCCGAGGATGTCAAGGGGTGGTAGCATATAAAAAAGAGAGTAGCATGCACTAGAATTATACTACAATCTAAAAAAAAGATTAGTTAATTTTATAGGCAAATGTCGTTATAAGACTTTCTTTACAACATTGTGCTGTTTAAGAGTAAAGACGTTATATACACTTTGGACACTGATGGCCGACTTCCTTCATCGCCACTTTCTTGATAAACCCTCCCCGGAAAAACATATTTTCAAGAACCCCCTCATCTCACGTACTCTTTTCAGTCAGTCCATGTCATCATCCGTGTCCCATTCAGCGAGGGCAAAGTTGACGTCGAAGCTACGTGGCCGTTCCTCTGTCTCGCATGTTAGTACTTGCATCAACCTGGCTGCGCAACACAAACGATCCAAGGCATCAGATGGGGGGAAAGAGCCCGGAAAGTCGAGTCATCGGATATGATATGGACTTACCGATAAGGGGAATGACAGCAACCAGCAGCTCATCCCGCACAAACCTCCGCCAGTCTGCCCCTTGCCCCTGATGCCGGGTCTCATGTTTGCCGTCGCTGAAGGCCACATACGGAAACGCGGAAGGGGCATAACTGCTGACCATGAAGGAGACCCGCCCGACCTTGATACGCCGCAACGCCAGATTGTCAACGTCCGCCAGGTCCTCCCAGAAGTGCCGCCATGCGGCCGGCGCGGCGCCCGCGTCGTCGAGCTCAAAGGTGAGGTCCCACAGCGCGAGGTCTGTCAGCGTCCCCGCGAACTTGCGCACTACCTGTGCCACCGTCGTCGGCCTGACCAGCATCTTACCGAGGCTGAGCCGCTCGAGGTGTGCAAAGCTGACAGGCGGTGGAGAGCTCCCGATGGTGGCGCGCTTCTCCTCCGAGTCCCCCGCCAGGTGATCCAGCCGGGAGGCCATGTCCACCGCCTCGCCGTCCATGGCTAGCCACTCAAGAAAGTGCCCAACCTCTCGGCTCTCGATCCAGCCGCCGTTGAAACGAAGATCACGCAGGTTAGGCGTAAATGAGAGGAAGCGACGAAGCTCCAGCGTCCCCTCCCAGAAGTAGAACTCGTCGTAGTCCACGTGATGCGGCTGCAGCGGCGAGCGCACCCGATCGAAGCTGCGCGTGGATAAATGCAGCTTCTGCAGCCTCTGAAGCACCGGCAGCAGCGACGGTTTCAGGCTCTCCGGCACGTAAAAGCTGTCTCGCCAGAAGAGGTTCGTCTCTCTGAGCAGGATCTCGATGCCGCGGACCGTCGAAGACGCCCCCGCCGCCGCCAACGCCTGCAGCGCCTTGAAAACCACCGCGTACGACGCCATTAATTCATTGCCACTCAGCAAGCGAGCTTCCGTCTGCTGCAAAAACGTTGTGCTTCCATAGCTATACAGGGCATTTCGCGGGAAGGCGCCGCCGAGGCTGGGAGCGTGCGAAGGCACGTCGCGCACTACCACCTCCTCAAGGCCCGTCAGGCCGCGCAGGGCCGTGGCCAGCAACTCCGTGTCGCGGCCTATCATCCTGGATGACTGAAATTGCCGCCACAGCATATGGTGGCGACTCTTCATGTCGCGGGACCGCCCATCCAGCCCTAGGCCGGGATACGGAACAGTGTCCGTCGTGATATGCAGACGGCGCAGGTGCGGTGCCAGTCGGCTACAGGACAGGGCGACGAGCGCTTCGAGGCTGAAGTCGATCAGGCTGAAGTGTTTCTGGACAAAGAACCGGCGTACGAAGTCTTTGTACAGGCATCTTTCAACCTCGCCGCATGTCAGGCGCAGCTGGCACAGATCCGTCGTGGCGAGAAATCTACTCATACGCAGAAGCATCTCGAGCGGGAGACACAAAAGATGACTCCCATTCTCCTGATGGCTCGTAGACGCTTCAATCAGCCCGTCAGGATCCATTGCGCCAGCCAGCTCCGGTGTGCCTGCCCCCATGGCGAGCCTGTAGTATTTTAGTATGAACGAAATATGTAGCCGTCCGGGCACGGTGTGATGTACTATGCTCTTCGACACGCTGCAGTTGGACCGGAATGGGAAAACAGGCGCTCGTGTCAGAAGGAGGATGAACTGCAGCAAGGTATGTGCTTCGAGGAGAGCCATACATATATACACAGTATGTACTTGCGTATTTTCTTTGGCATTCGGCAGGGCCACTCCATAACGTACTGTATACTGTACAGTGCGTGGAGACGGCTGCGTACCAAGTTCATCCAAGCACACCCCACCCAAAACAAATGATCATATGTTCTTGCCTGGCCTCTATAATGAGCGGCCAGTATTTTTGTCCACAGCGTGCCACGGCCGTAGGCAGCAGCACGCACTAATGTATAATCTCCATGCAGGCTGCAAGGCATGCTGGCAACCCTTGGTCAGCTGTTGAATTTTATTCCCAAATAACTTTTTTTTTCTTTTCTTCTCCCCCGGCCATGACCTTTTCCCAAGGCTTAAATCAGTGTTGAAGTACGACAATACTCTGTTCTAATTTGTGAGGACCGATGGATGGATGGTTGCAATGAGGTACAGCATGTACATCACTGGCGCTATCGATGCTTACCCTACAGGTACTCAAAACTTTCAACATGCAGAATGCATGTAGTGGTGAGCGCAGTCTATAAGCAATATTTGTCCTTCTCTTAATCGCTGCGACGTGACAAGAGCTTTACCTTTTGCTCGTGCTTGTTGTAACATTACGGAGAGCTCTCATGAGACTCATTTACAATATAGCCGCCGTATCGTGCACCACCTCACAACAAGCACATTGTCAAACATCACGAGCCTCCCTTTTTTTTAAACTGTCCCGCAGTTTCTCTATGCCATTCGTCCCAATCTATGACCGTGTCTCACCGATTAATTACCCTATATGCATTTCATAGATCAAAACCCAATCTTTTTATAACATCTCAGCACGCAACTCGCTATTCGCACTTGTCCCCGCCGAGCTGGCAATCATGCCCGTCTCATGAATTCATTTTGCCGCAAAAATGTCGTCGCAAGCTCATCTCCGCCCTGTTCCGCGGCTTCCATCCAATGCACCGCCACGCACATCAGTCCCGGATCGTTACGCACGTCGCCTGCCGCCTTTGTCCCGCTCTCTTCGTCCCCTCGGCTTCCCTGTCGACCGTTCCCGCCAGCGGTTGCCACGCCTGCACCTGCACCAGTGCCTCCATGAGAGCCAGCACCGCTCACTTTCTTCTCATTCCTTCTGTACTTGCTCATGACAGCTTGCTTGAAGATTTCTCGCGGCTTCGACAGAGGCAGCGTGATCCGCTCCACAAATTCCGGATTGGACAAATAAAACAACGCCAGCTCCCTTTGCGCTGTCGGGTAACCTTCTTTCGCGGTGATCGCCCACATCTTGCCCACGTCCTCGAGCTTGTACCTCGACGACGGCGGCGGCGGCGTCCCTGTACTGGACTGGGCAGCCATGAGGCCCTCTTTCGTCGTGTCGGTGGCGGCGCCCCGGATCTGCGTATGCGCCGCAAATACCTCATCCGCCATCTCCACCATGGTACGGCACACTTCGGACTTGAGCTTCAACGCCGCGAGACCAACGTCCCAGAAGGCCTTGCTCTGGCTTGCGCGGTCCAGGACTGTCGGAGAAACAAGAGATGAGATCAGCTGGAGGTCACGAAACAGCCGCTTCGGTCGCATGCTGACGTCTCTGAAAAGGTCCATTAGTTCTAGAACCGTGCCGTCCGTCCCTTGCGTGTCGCGTAGCCAACTGCTCTTTGTGCTGGGGCCGTGTTGATGCAATTGTCTCCGTTCCGTGACGCCGGTGGCATTGCTGTGCTGGTTGTTGGAGGTATCGTGGCTTTTCTGTGCTGACGAGGTCTCGGTCCGCCGTTTCGCACTCTCGCGGCCACAAGATGACATCGAGGCATCTAAAAGGTGCTTGAGCTCTCGCAGAGCATCGAGTTTGGCATACGGATTCGGATGTACGGAAAACATGCCTAGAAGTCGCCGATATGCATTTCGAAATGGAAACTCGGTATCCTCGTCCCTGCCCGCACCATTCTTGACATCATCGCTCGGCAAGACGGGGCCCGAGACGCTTGGCGCTGACCCATTTTCCGACTCGTCAGTTCGCTCCGCGCCATACTCTCCAGCTTCGCGAAGGTTTCTGAAGCTCTTCTTCTTCTCAAGAGCCCGCGGCCTCGTCAGACTTGGACTGGATTTCTCTTTCAACGCACTTTTACACCGGGCGTGTTTCTCAAGAGCAATCTTTCGATCGATGCATTCCTGACCGAGTTGTACCATCCAAATGTCCGTCTCCGTACCCTCGGATAGAAGCTGGCCACCTAGATCGGAGAGTAAAAGACTTGTTAACGACTGTCGTAGCTCAGAGAGAAACTGCGCCCGGTCAGAATCGGGGCCTCGAGGGTAGACGGTCTCATTTGAAGACGTTGCAGTACCCGGACGGCTGGCGGATACGCTACTATGCGATGTCAACAGTGCATGATGTGGGGACCCAGAGAAGGTGGTGGAGAGATTCGTGAAGCTGGTAGTCGGCGAGAAGGCGCGACCGGACGCGGGTGAGCGCGTAGTACGTGAGGGTGACCAGAACGTGCTCGACGCGTCTGTCGCGTGCAAGGGCGAATACCTGTCAAGCTGGTCATGCCCATCGAGAACTTCTGAGAATGACGGTGTGTGCCTCGCCATTCCGTACCGTGCCGAGTCCAGCGAGTGTTGGCTCGTGTTTTGCGAGCTCATGGCTCTCAGGTCTCTGGCAATCGTTGTTGGTCTCAGGGGCGAGAAAGCCTGACGCCTTTCGTTGTCGCTCATAATGCTGCTTCTTGCGTCGTCGCCGCCCCAGCCATGATCTCGTTCGCGTAGCCTGGAGCCGTCATACACCGCCTTGTCTCTCTTGTAAAGCTCACTTGACCAAAGAACAGGCGCCTCGGCCATGCTTTCCCCTATCAGTTCCGTGACACACTTTTGGACTTCACAGCAGAATCGGTGAATTCTCTCCTCTCCCACACAGAAGTTCTCGATGCCGCATCTCTTGAGCCATATCGATGTCAGCCCAGCATGCTCGTCGCTCAGCTTGTTAGGTCCACCCTGGTCAGCGGGAACGGCAATCGCCTCTAAGGCCTGTGATCGGGCTGTATGGAGGTAAGGGCTACCCTTGCTCAGCCGCGAGGCTGCTGTGGTGTGCCATCGACCGGAAGCAGCCATGACTCTGAGGGCCTGGCAAACATCGCGACTTCGCTCAAACTCCTTTGAATTCCGGACATCCGCAATATACCACATCTTATCACGGATCGCTCTTGTCCGACGCATCATGACTTCCATCCTCCCGTCCAGGAGATCCTGGCTCTCTCTGAGCCAGATCAGCCAGGCATCGTACTCATTGACAGCCAGCGAAGACCTCTCAATCGAAGCTCTGGGTTCGCGTGCAACAAAGTTAAGCAGTGCGGCGTAATTGTTCCGCCGCAAGCTTTCTGACCGAAGAGTACGAATTTGCCTCAGAGTACTCCAGTAAAAGTGCGACGCTGCAAAGTCGGCTTGCGATTTGGATTGTGACCAAGCTGCTCCGAGCATTTTGATGAGAGGCGCCTCTTCCGCAGACTCGTTTGCGGCGGTGAAATGAGCTCTGACGTGTGGTGTCGAATGCAACGGAACCCCGTCGTCCGGCTCTGGTACAAGCCTCTCTTGTTGTCGATCGGATCCGGATGAGGAGTTGGGCATTCTTGAGAGAAGTTTCGGGCTGGCTTCGCTGGTGTCAACTTGGAAATCTCGTGGTACTTCGTATTCTTCGACTAGTCTAAGCACAGCAGCGCAGATTTGACGATGGTCCTGTTCCGTTTTGGAAGACGGCAGATCGGCTTCGATGTCATTGTCATTACTGCGTGCGGGTTGTTCTCTCTCGCGCCCGTCCTTTGTGTCGGTCGTGAGGGACGTCGTCAGGGTCTGGCAATCGGACGAGATGAAAAGAACTAGCCATTTCTCGGCGCAGGGGTGGCTGCAACCACGAACGATTTCCGTTGTCAAGCTACGATTCAATTCGTGCATTGCAAGTCGCAGCTGGTAGCCGTCATCCTCATACCGGTTAAGCTTACGTCGAGTATCGGGGTGAGCAGCCAAGGTGGAGCTCTCATCGTTGGGCGGATGCGCTGCGCCATCAACAACATCATTTTGCGGCGTCGAGTCGGTGAGCACTGACGACACGCTGGTACTTAGTACTGAAGCAGGCCCAGAAGTATATTTGGGATTGGCAATCGAGACGGGCTGGGAGACGGCCGAGATGCCGGATATCGAGACAGCGCTAGATCTGAATGTACTTGAGGCGGAGGAGAGCGGTCGACGCTCTGGGTAGAGAGCGTTGACCAACGTGGCAAGGTCAGCAGGGCAAATTACCAGATAGGGATGCTCTTCGGCAGTGTCCCGAAGCGATGTGATTGACTTGACAGGTACCAGGCGGGATGGAATGGACTTGCGCTCCGAAACCTGAAACCTTGATAGTATACTTTCTATGCGGGTCTTGACGTGCTGCGGAATGTCCGAAGCCTTTGACGATGCAGACCTGCCATCGCTCCAGAGCCCGGAAACGTATTCGTGAGCTTTGATAGCCACCTTTTTGAGGATTTTTTCTCTAGCGTACGGGGTAATGTGTTGCTCGGCGAGCATTCCGTGAGATTCCGGGTGGACAATGACGCCGAGAAGGAAAACGAAGAAGAGACATCTCCAGACTAGCCACTTTGAAGTGTTGTCGTGATACTTACTGTCCAGCTTTTTGAGAACGGCAGTGCCGAGCTCGAGCAGGCCATCTGGTATCCCGGTATTGCCGGCATCGTCCAC
Source organism: Niveomyces coronatus (assembly GCA_018831755.1). Taxonomy (NCBI): domain Eukaryota; kingdom Fungi; phylum Ascomycota; class Sordariomycetes; order Hypocreales; family Cordycipitaceae; genus Niveomyces; species Niveomyces coronatus. Next base: position 2,247 of record JAFEME010000041.1, on the reverse strand, counting down.
GATCTCAAAGAGCTGGTCCACGGCGCTTTCGTAGAAATCACGGGCAGCAACTTCATCGGCTTGACTCCAACCGGATAGGTTGAAACGGGTACCTTGTTGATCCTCGGCTCGGTCCAAGAGGAAGGCACCATCGGCAAGAATTTTCATTAGGTACCATTCGATGCTGGAGCGTCCGGACCACTCGCGCATCACGGTCCAGCAATTGAGGACACATATCAGAAAATGTTCACTGGAGGACTTGGGCTCGGAAATGAGTCTTGCCAAGACGGAGGCCCAGACGTCTAGGCGCATCTTGTCTTCTCTGTCGCCGGGTGCTGCCGAGTTAGCAAAACAGCTGTGAATGAGGATTGAGAGTGGATCGTGGCGTTGGAAGGACATGAAGCGTTCCAAGTCCCCGGTCGAAGTCTGTCGTTGGAGGTGGGCTTGGGCTCGTGTGTTGACGCGGCTGAAAGAGAAGACAGATTCCACGGGCTCCAGACTTCGATGGGGACTCAGGAAGATACTCAGCTCGGAGCTAGAAAGAGCGGCTATTCGTGTGGGTAAGAAGTCCGGATTGGTCCGTATCTCGGAGAGAAAACGCAAGAGCACATCCTTGGACGAGGCAGAAATGTGGTCCAGGAAGCTGGCGGGGCAGCGGGCAGAGTCATGGTCATTCTGGGAGGGTAAGGAAGCGGTAGAACTCTCCAAGGAGCTGTAAAGGGGAGAGGAGGATGTCTCAACGTGGGGCTCCAGGAAAGCGGCTGTGCGCAATTCGTCGACGCTTTTTCTGACATCATGGATGGCGTTGTACAAGGTAGCGAAGCTGTCCTTGTCGTCCCTGCGAAAGCTGTCAACTAGATTGCGATATGCGACATCGGCACAGCGAGTCAGTCTGACACCCAATGCCGTGCTAATCAGAGTTCTTTCTAGGCGAGTGCGAGTAGCATTGCATTTGCGCGTCTGATACTTGGACAAACGAACAAGATGAGCCAGTTCATGGAGAGTGGTGGCGTCCTTGGGCGCTGTGACGCTGCGGTTTGTCAGGACGGAGACATTGTTGAGCAGTGTTCTAGTAGTGCGTGAGCCTGTCCTGTCTCTGCGCGAGTGGTTGGATTTGGCTGAAGAAGAGTTGTTGGCCGGGTATGTGATGACCGGGGGCAAGGTGGACGGAGTGGCATCGGCAGGCGAGGGCATCTGGGTGCGGGAGGCATGACGCGAACGGCCGGCGCGAGCATCATCGCCGGTTCGTGCAGAGGCGTGGGCGGTCGGGCTTTGCGATTTGGCAGTGCCTTTGGGACTGTCGCATTGGCAATGCGCGGATCGGTGACAAAGCGGCGGCCGTCCCGCAGCCGCCCGTCGATTACTCGAATGTAACCGGGCGGCTTCCGAGACGCCATCGAGAGCTAGCAACATGTTGTCAACGCCGAGAGACGAGAGTGTGTGCCTCTGCGAGCGGGATAAGAGGAAGGGATCACGAGTGTGAAGTGTCAAACGTACGAACTCTGGAATTGGGATGGACTGGAGAAGATAGGGATCGCTGCGAGGAGGTCATAATGGTGCCATGGAAGGTGATGCGATTCGGATGCCGGGTAGCTAGCAAGCAGCTTCACGAGGGAAGCTACCAACGGGCTAACAGGGCGAACAAGTAAGCCGGAGAAGAGTAGAAGATAAGTTCAGGGGGCGACTGTTTAGGAGGTAAGGTTCGGGGCTAGGGCAAGAGAATAGTATGAAGAAGGAGATGTCGGATGGGAAGAAGAGGTCATGGGTGTAATGGTAGAAATTGGAGATTAGTAGGTAGAGGTAGTCGACGAGAGTGACGACGGTTAGTGGCGGTAGAGATTGAGTGTGACTTTGCCGTTCAGGACTATTACTAGAAGGTACTGTACCTACTACAGTAGTACTAACCTACGGCAAGTACTACAGTATGGACGGTCCGGGCTTGTACTGTACAGCACCCTGGCGCGCCTACAGGCTAGGTTAGGGCCTTGCCAACGAGTTCCAAAGGGTCGACGGGTGACGAGCCGGGGCAGGTCAGTGGCTTCGATGGCACAGCGCCACCTGCCAACCAGGCAAGTCGTTGGCTGCTGGACGCGTTGTCCAGTCCGTCTGCCAGCGAAGCAACTGCACGGCTAGTCAAATTTGCGGCTTAGTGGCTGCAGAGTGAAGGTGGAGGGGGAGGGAATTTGACACGCAGCAGGGCCATGCTGTAGTGCTTCTCGTGTCGCCCTGTAATAATACTGTAAGGTCGAAGGGGGGGGGGGGGGGGGG
>JAFEME010000040.1:0-97751 GCA_018831755.1 Niveomyces coronatus | reverse complement strand
CCCCCCCCCCCCCCCCCCGCCCCCTTTCCCCCTTGGGCACACGGTTATCCTCGGCGAGAACCCTCTCTTCGCGGGCACGTTACCACCACCGCTACAAGCCGTGACTCCTGACCCGAAAATGCCTGCCATATTCGGCTCATCCGATGGCAGTATGTATGCATGTACTCGGATCAAACTTGTTCGCGTGACAGTGTCTCAGACTAGACAGGCCCCTTTGTTGTCCTTTTCCTTTCCCCAAAAACGCGGGGTGGTGGGTGCATGTATGCATGCATGTATCGTTACAGCCGGCCATTCTCCCCCCCTTGTCAATAATCTCCGAAGCAGTGGCGGCGCGCCTCACGAGTGACTATGAGCTGGATCTGTTGAATCTTCCATCTCGTTTGCTTCATTCCGTTATCCCGGGATTAATAAGCGGAATGATGTAAAAAACATGAACGGCTTGAAAATGAAAATGATATTAAGACACATATCGAGTTTTGCTGCAGTTAAATTCACATATATAATTTGTATCAATTTGCTCGTCCTCGCGACGAGACGAGTCAAACAACAACGTCAAGTGTGGTGCCGCTCAGATCGGCTCGTTGACGAGGCGATACAAAGTTCCTCGCAGGCCTCATATCATTCCCAAACCCCCATACGCGCGCCTAAACATCAAAAATATCACCCACACCCTGACCACCACCCCTGCGCAAATCCACAATATCCAGCCTCCACCCTTCCCAGTGCTTGAGTGACCGCTTAATCTCCTTGATCCTCTCGATGCGCAGCATTTGCTCCTCCTGCTGCGCCTTGCGGAACGCCTCCTCGTCAAACTCCGCATCGTCCTCCTCCAGCAGCTCGTCGTCACCACCGCCGGCCAGCGCGTTGAGCCCGTTGGCAAGAAACTGTCCGATGCCCCCGACAGAGTTCTTCCTCGGCGCTGTGGACCCGTACGGACTCGACAGGTCGACGTCCTGAAACCCGGACGATTCCATGTCCCGTCGCCGCTGGATCCACTCGCCGCTGCGCAGATCGTGTACTTCCTTCTCCAGCGATCGAATCTTCTTCTCCAATCTTTGTCGCTCCTCGTTCTCGAGTTCGTCCATACCCTCATCGTCCAGGCCCCCGCCTTCCGTCGATTTGCGCCTGCGTAGCCTCGTGTTCTCCCCCTCCAACTTCTCGACCTTGGTGCGTAGTGCGGCCAGCTCCGTCTCGGCCTTGGCCTTTTCACGACTCGTTGCCTGGAATCGAGAGTCCTGCTCCTTATGAAGCGCCGTCAACGCGGCAATCTTCTTTTCGAAGCCATCGGCTGTTTTGGTGAGCTCTTCATGCGCCGACTTGAGCACAGTCAGCTCGTGCTCCAGAGTGCTTGCTCTCGTCTCGGCGCTGGATCTTTCGCCGCCCTCGCGCACCGCCTTTTCGGTGGCGCGCTCCAAGTTCTTTTTTATATCCTGGAGCTCACGCTGAGCCTTTCCTGCCGCGCCTTCGGCACGCGCCACCTTGTCCTCCAGAGCAGCAATCTGTTCTTTTCCCGACGAGGCTCCACTCTGCTGACGCTCAATCTGCGCGCGTAGTTTGGCCATCTCGATTTCCATTGACTCGATTGTCGACGTTTTCGAATCGAGGTCCGCCTGGAATGTCGGAGGCGGCGAGGTTGTCGAGATAGACTGACGATGCGCATGGCCTGAACCGCGCGAGACTTGTTGCTGCAGCTGCGAGTTTCGACGCTCCAGTGACTGGATCTCGGTTTTCTAAGACTCTGTTAACAGCCTGCCACCACCAGCGTAGAATGGCTCGTACTAGTTTCTCGGTCTCGTCCCCTCCCTTTTTGTCCTCAGCTTCCCGCAGATCTGCGAGCTCATCTTCCAGTCTTTTCCACCTCTTCTCGGCCTCGGCTGAGTCCTTGTGAAGGCGCTTGTTTTCCTTTTCGAGATCTTCGATCCTGGCGACGTGCTTCTTGTAAATGTCGGACACGGTGTCTCCATCGGGGCTGGCTTGGCCGGGGGAGGCTGGCTTTCCAGACGCGGAAGCCGCTCGAAATGAAGTCGACCTTGCTTTAGACTGTTCGGCCAAAGAAGATGCCGCCGCTAATGACGAATCATCAGGCTCAGTTGCTTCGGTTGTCTCGTCAATGGCACCGTCTTCTTTATCGGCATTGTCGCTGCTCGGTAGAGGCTGTGCATCCTTGGTGGTTGCCTCGGCAGCCTCCTCTTTGGTTGTGCTCTTTTCATCCTCCTTTGTGGCTTCTGTCGCTTTCTTGTCCTTCTTCTTTTTGCGTTGTTCAACCTAGTAGCAGCGGGTTAGTTTAATTGGAAATGCTGGCACGCGGCGCCAACTTACGCGCTTCTTGGCCGCGGCAATCTTCTCCTGACGAGCCTTTTCCTCAGCGTCGGCCATCGTAGTATTGTCTGGTCGCGTTTAAGAGATTGTTGGAGAGCGGCACAGTGAAAGCAGACTCTGGTGGATAGCTCTACACTACTACTGCAAATGTGGCTCTAGGATGTCATACTGTGCGATCCTAACCGTACGCAACGGTATTTACACTGTACGATTTACACGCCTCTCGCTGCTATACATTGGTCAGGTTGTTCGGTGAGCATTATCAGTCTCGAAAAGACATCGAATAAAAATAATGATATCAAATAAGTATTATAGTACTTCTATATAATTCTGACTGGAGGATTAACGACTGGCGCTCAGCTGGCCGCCGCCAGCTGGCAAGCACCTGAGTCTCGTGTTGGATGACATTTCTGGCTCCTACAACTGAATGCGACTTAAATGACCATAAAACGACGATAAAAGATCCATAGAGGACATTATTTCCTCGTCATGAACTGGACCGATGATCAGCTAGCTCGAAATGTTCGTAGTAGCTATAATTCAGACACGACCCGGCAGAAGCAGTACTTTGCACAAGCAAGACGGCGAAAAGTAACCGATAGACGCCGAAAACAATACGATGCCGCCAGTTTCGTTCCAAGCTATCTCGAAGATGCGGTTCTCGACTCCGACAGAGATTCGCGGTCCACAGCGCCGGCTGGTAATGGTAGACGTCGGATATTGTCACTACAGGAGAGTCCCCAAAGTATACGTGCCGCAGCGCCGCAGCCGAATCCGAGCCAAGTTGGTGTACCGCAAGCGAAACGCAAGCAGACCTCCCCACATGATGACGGGAGCAGTCTGAACGAAAAAAGGCGAAGATTGCTAAGACAGGCCGACTGGTCTGGAGTAGAGCTGCAGAAACCAATCATCATCAAATACCCGGAAATCTCGGGATCGAAGCAAGCGCGAAAATGTGTAGCCATTCAACCAAGCACCTACTCCCCCTTTAAAGCAAGAGCACATAAAGAAGTATTGGATAATGCCGTCATCAAGATTGCCAGTCAGGAATATTGTTGGAGTCCTGGAAACAATAGTATCAGAACGCGGCACTCTAAGTCATTGCGAGTAGATCCCGAAACGCCAGTTCTCCCTCGGCGGCCACGGGATAGTATTTCTTCGTCGACATCTCTTAGTTTCAACAGCTTCGTTCCCGAGTCACCGTGCGTGGGCCGAATGTTTCAGACAGCCAGCAGAAGCATAGCACGAAGGTCAGGGTTTGAAAATACCTCGAACACAAGTCCGTCGTCGCACGAAGTCTTGCTCATTAAGACGGTTTCTCCGACGCAACATATGCATCAACCCCAACCCATCAGGCGAATGCCCCCAGCAATTTATACACGACTCACAACGTCCGCTGAGGGCACAGAGTCTAAGATTCATGTCGAGAAGGCGATCAACTCCCAGTCTAAATACGCTACTAAAATACCACTGAGCGCTTCTAGTCGCTTATCAAACGATAGTATTCTGCCCGATACATCCGCAGAAATCTGTCCGAGTAGAATAGCAGAGTCGCCAGATTGGGGGGAGAATCTAGACTCCGCTTTACACTTGAACAGAAATGCGACATCGCATCTGCTTGAGGTTGAGTTGCCTCAAACTAACGAAGGCACATATAAAGTAGCACAACACAAGACTGTGCAATCCTTGCCAAGCAGTATTACGACACCCGATCCATGCAGATATACTCGATTAACAGCTCCTAATGACTGGCAAAGAAAGCCTCTTTTCAAACGGATAGAGCCGATAGAAATGATGAACGACGCAGATGAGGATAGCTTATGGAAACGTTTCATATTCTGCAGCAATGACCTTGAAATAGTCAAAGCGGACGAAAATGGAAAACCATCGAAAAGGATAGACGACGCCATCGAGGACACTGGACTATCAAGCTCAGAAGTGGCCGAATTTTTTAAGAATAGTCAAGGCCTTGGCACGCTTCAGAAGGTACAGACTGAAACTTGTACGGAGCATTGTGAGCCCGTTTCGACCGTGTGCGAGCCGAATCTAGCGCTGTCTGTCTCTGAGGAATGTCCGGCCATGAGCACAGTTTGTGACAACACTTCCAATACCAATACAATAAAGCTGTCAACTCCTCTCGGATATGGGCGAGATAAAGTAGAAGAAATTGACACAAATATGCTACCCAAGAAAACTCCAACAAGTCCGGCAGCACTTACATCAGAGTCAACAAAGGCGAAGCCAGAGTCGAAATTCCACGCTCCGGGGCTTTTCGTCGGAAGACTGTCCTCGATTGCTACTGACTTGACGGCAAGTTTATCTGGAGGATATACGGAAACGCCAGGCCAAGTCTTTGCCAACAAAGGTCAAAAATCAGAGACTACATCAACTCAATTATTGGGGAAGAAAGGACGAAGAAGAAGGCGAGAAAAGGGACGACCAGATATTCGCGCGCTGCCGAATATTCAAGGCGACCCTATTGAGTTCACTCCATAGGAGGACGGTCATGCTTGTAGATGTATGCGAGATGGATATGAGAATATACAGAGTGGTTTGACGTGATAAGAGCTATGAATTTGAAGACGGGTTGGGGATGATATCGTGACTATACGATACTTTGTAAATACTATTGTGATGATGAGAATTTTTATAGCTACGCTATGATAGATTGCCGTCAAAGTAGGGCTGAAACTTTCGGTCTATTCGGATAGGGTTTCCTGTATAATATCACGGTGTGTCGCACGTGATACGATGTGTATGCTGTGATGAATACGATGCACAATAAACGATAAAGAACATGGGAGATGGAATGTAGGGGAGTAAGTTGACGTATGATGGATAAAACATCACGAGGATTCTTTTTTTTTAGCAGGGAAATTCATGTGTCTTACTCTACTTCTCACTGTGGTATGTGACTGGGTGTATCCTCGATATCATCATCACTCGACAGGGTACGTGGGGTAAATGATGAGCTACGTCTTACATCTACCATAAAAGACTACAAGTTTCTATGCATACAAGTTTCTGCATCTCAATACACATCTACATCTTTAATAAAGGAGCCATCATGAGCAAAGCATCAACATCATTTAGAAGAAGGAGTCAACTGAAGCATGTGGGTATCAATCGCTTTCTATGAAACGCTCAACACGGCAATAAAAGATAACAGAAACTAAGGAAGAAGAGGAGATGCACCCCCGGATCAGGCTGGTGTCCAAGCCATGGAAAGACGCACGTGCTTGCGACTATTATGGCACGGCGTCCTGCAACTCTGGCAAACCCATGCCTGACCAGGCGCGGGGACCGCAGCCGCGTCGAAGCAGTTGTAACATCGCCACCAGTTGGGCGCGATGTTTCTGCGCGCCACCCACTCCACGGACGGCACAACACCACGTTTTGCAATGTCCTCCTTGTGGACGTCGCGATAGTGCTCCCTTAGGTGGTCAATCCGCCTGGGCTTGGGGTCGCACCCATCATAGTCGCACCTGCGCATGAGTATGACGCCTTTTTTATGGACGTCTCTGACATGTCGGGGCACGTCGTTGCTCCTGGTGAGCATCTTACCACAGCCCGGCTCAGTGCAAGGGTAAATTGCCCTAGATAGAAGAGATAAGGTTAGTAAGAGAAGAAAGGAAAGATATTTAAGCAGTTTAATAGATAAGAAGTGATATAAGAAAAACAGGATAATAATAGATAATAGAGAATATAGAAAGGAAGGTAGCTTTTATACTCACTTGTTCTGTGAAGGGGCACGTGCCCGTGAGGCCCTAGGAGCCGGAGAATGACTAGGAGCAGCCTCCTGCTGCTGCAGCCCCTCTTGAGGCACCTGAGCCTCTAGAGGCATTTGAGCCCCTTGAGGCACCGGAGCCTCTTGCGGCACCTGAGCCTCTTGAGGCTCAGATGCCTCTTGAGCCGTGCGGCCCGGGAGGACTGGGGCCGCAGGAAGCATGAGGCCGCCTCCGAGGACAGGAGCCGGCTGGCTGGTGTGGCCGCCCACCGCAGCCTGAGGCTGAGGAGCTGTCACCACGGGTACCTGCTCTCCCTGCCCCGGAGAATGGGGAGGAGAGATAAGAAGAGATTGATCCACGCCGAAACTCGCGATAAGATCAAGGACAGCAGCTCGCTGTGCCTGCGATTCCAGACTGAGCTGATTAAAGGGCCCGGGTAGTTGACCGAGAAAGTCGATCACCCTCGGGTATGGATCCGGGCTGACAATTACCGCCGCAACCTCCTCAATCGTGGGGATAATCCACGATATGGTCTGTGAGCTGGCCATTGTGAAATGAAGATTGTGTGTATGAGTGTGTGTATGCTGCGTGAGCGAAGCTGGAAGTGTTAGCAGAGGCTATCTGTCAATGTTATTGCTACCCTACTGGGCAACTAACAGTCTATGTTGGACTTACTATACCCAAACACTGAAGCTTGTGTGTATATGTGCGTTCAAAGTAATAGTGATAACTGGCTGCTTGCTGTGAATGCTTGCTGCTCGTACGACTATTGCTTTGCTGAAGAATAGAAAAGAGAGAGAGATTGGAGAGGGGGAGAGGACATCTATTTATGTGATTTGCTAGCGCCAGAGGCTCCAGAATTGTAGAAAACTCTTCGAGGGCATATGATTATGATTCTTTTACAAATCGACGGACAAGATGAGGTGATGACCCATATGTGTTGTATATGAAAGCTTGAATCGACGCTTGCGAGCTCTTCATAGCTGGCAATGGCATCAGAAAAGCGCTACCATGTCCCGAAATGGCAATACTTAGCGTACGTTGAGGGGGTCGTCTGCGTCAAACGCAGACTAAAAGCCATGCGCCCGAAGCAGACGGACAAAACGGGACTTTGTATGACGAGGACTTCGGTTTTCTGCGCTGGGAGCTTGCGTGGCAGCTCGTGAAAGAACAATGTAGAAGCTCATTTGGGTCAGAAGGTTTGAAGATTTCGTCCGAGCACGGTATGTTGCTGCCTGGTCGCAAGGCGATACGAGCAAGCTTGGGTCTAGAAAGAGTATTGATGCTTCTAGTAGCGGGGGACGAGAGTGGAATTCGCCGTCACGGGGAAGAGGAAATGTGAATGAATGATCCACATGCAAAAGTATTGTTAGCATGTGCGGAAAGTGGTGACAACTTACATACTTGTCTCTGTGGAAAGAGAAAGAACGAGACGGCAGTATGCTTCGACACGGGACAGTCGACATCACAGTGAGGAGTGAGACTTCAGTCTTTACTACGACCAGGAAGAACTCTCATCCATCCTTCTTCAGTCAACCATCACCTCTGCATTTCTTTTCTTTCTTATTTATTCTTACATTACAGGCACCTTTACAAATTGCTCTGCTTTCTGGAAGGCAGTCCCTGCCTTCCTTCTCTTCAACGGCGTACGTCGCCTAAAATATGGGGCAGTTACCAATCGTAGATTTTCCATCGCGGAGCCTCCCGATCCGCCCCACCCACCATCTTTCCTATGAGGAGGGCAGTGTAAGTCAGTGAGTCGCATTCCCTACGTACAGTACGGGTGCAGACAATCTAATGGGCAAATAATTGTCAATCATGTCTAAAAAACTTCTTTCACGCCTAGATGATTCGAATATCTAGATTTAGGAATCTGAAAGCAGGCTTTGGAAGCACACTGCCACGGCAGGGACTCGTAGACTCGTCTTCTATGACGACCTAGTCTGTGCGTCCCATGTGAACTCTCATCAACCGAAAGGCATGTCCATGGGGTCGAAGAGAACAGAAGCACGCAATTTAAATACTCATACTCGTCAGAATTTCCAACGTACGGTGGCAAGAGGCATTCTGCATCATTCTGTTGAGCTGTGTTTGGCTCTGCTTGCCTGTCCCTCTTGTCGACTTCCGCAGGGCGGAGAGAGTTGGCTCATAAATCAGCTCCCAGATTCAGCCCGAATAGACTGGATTCTTGCTCCGTTTCTTACCAAATCTTGTTAGCTATGTGGGACAATTTGAATGGTGAATACATGCGGGGGCGTACGATGGGAGGGCCAGGAGCAGCCCACAAGTCTCTTGCAAGATTTCAGTCATAGCAGCGTGTACACGATCGAGGGTGCTGACGACTCTAGGCTCCGCTACAACTGCTCATTTCCTTCATCATCATCTGCCTGGGACACGTAAGCACCCAAGTCCAGAACTAAATGAGCTTCGCAAGGATTAACAATTTAGGAAAAGAGACAATGTAGCGAAACCCACCTCAACTGCCACTCGTCGAGAAAGACTGCCAATACGAGACCCACTGACAGGAACAAGACGGTTCATTCCGCTTGTTGGACGTGGCGTTGAGCCTTTTCGTATTGTCCAAGCTTCGGGCGCAGCATTCTCTCATGCGATCCTAGGTCCGTGCATGACGCCCTCGAGAAAGCGCACACATCTACTCGGGGGCGTACGAGTGAGTTCAATGTGGAATTGCTTGTGAAGGGACGCGTTCCGCACTCCTGTGCACAAGATATCGACCAAGTCAGTTCGACACAGCCCACCTGCTCATTCCAACCGACGAATTGATTGATGACGCGAGCATTGCGTACGACTCGTAAAGACTAGGCTTTCATGATTCTAGCAGATTCCTATCTCCTTTCAGTTTCTGTTGCGTGCATAGTTCCCGTATCGTATGAATTTACCACGTGATCGAGTATGAGCAGAGTCTCAGGGCTGCTTCGGTCACTCAGGGACGCGCGAAGAGCGCTTTTTGTGCAAAGTGTGGGAGCTATTAGTTACAGTAACTGCGTATTAGGAAGAAAGACGAGGTTATACGTAGTAAATCATCTCACGGCGGGACTAGAAGAGAGAATTGTGAGTTAAATAAGTTGATTGACACACGATGTAGAAAGTCCTGTTTGAGACAAGACTCATCATACGAATTGCAATATAAAGAAATAAAATTTGTGATATAAAGAATAGATATCGATTCAAGGAGGACACGGAAAGCCGATGGACCTATACTACATACGAATATAGTACATTTATCATCATAGTTAGGAGACCCGATTTCCGTTCAAGTTATGAATTGGCTTTACGACCAGATATCCGGTCACTTACCATTGTGAACTGCAAAGGTCCATCAGTAAATGTGCCGGTTGAGCAAAATACATGCTAAGCTCCGAGATGGAATACAATCATCGTGTAGAGTATGTGCTGTACAGAACAGTTCTGCAACCATGCTACTTTCCTGGGCTCCCTGTGACGCATACTCACTTTTCCTTCCGTGGTTCTGTAGTCATTATCAAGGCTCGTCATCGAGAACAGCTCTCCATGGCAGCCTCCCATGCTGCTGGGCCAAACCTTTGTAAAAGAATAAGAACAGAGGACAGAGCTAACTAAATATGTTGACCACGGCTGCCCTACATGCCGCAAAATTCAATATTCTGCCCATTGAGCCACCCACGATACATTGAAGCCTTCTTCTCTGGCAGCAGGTCCTGATGTAACTATACATGTAAAAAGCGTTCCCGATAATTCGACAACGACAAGCCGCAAGCACTTTCGTAGGACACGTATCACACGATGAAATGCTAGCAGCGGGACAATGCCGACCTAGGGAACAATCAGTACAACCGAATCAACGCTCGCCTACACAGCTCCAGGGTAGCCCCGCGGCACCTCGACCAACGACAACACATCCTCGCACGACCTTATAGAGCACGACGATCGAGTCGACTTCGGTCTTGCTCTACGTGTAACAACTTCAAAGCAGGGAAAGAGGCATCGGATTTGTACAACTCAGAAAAAAAAGTGTCTACGCCTGACGGAGAGGCGTTTTGATAACCCTCGCTTTCCTGCCAACCAACTTTAGTTCAACCCTTTGGAAAGAAAGAGTTACAAACATATCAACTTCCAAGACACAAAAAACACATTACGTCGTTGAAGAATGGCAAAGAAAAAGGAGAAATAAAACGCCATTGATAGAGTTGACACTTTACCCTTTCCGAAAGAACAAAACAACAAATGTACAAATCGTTCCTCTCTTCCTTCTCTCCTGTGATGCAAGTCTCCTGTGGTGATGGGCCTTACTTATACCTCATCCTCGAGGAATTTGTAGGCAAACTTGAACTCGGCTTTGCGACGGTTCATCCTATTCAAGCTATTAGTTAAACATCCTGGTTACCAACCCCGTTGACACTTAAGGGCAAACATACCAAGTGCTCTCATAGTCAAAGAAGCGATACGTCCCCTGCTCAAACTCTTCCGTGATGTTCTTGGGCTCCTCGTGACGCTGGAACCACGTCTGGTACTGCTTGTGGAAGCGCCAGCTCTGTGCTTTCAGCGCCTTGGCTGCCAGGTACTGCTGCGCCGTGCCCTGCCTGTAGTAGAAGACGTAGAACAGCGTGTCCGAGTCGATGCGCTGGTACAGCCGCGGGTCCTCAAAGATGGGCAGCGGCATGCGCGGGAAGGTTGACACACTCGGTACCAACGGGTTCTCCGGCCGGTAGCTCCGTGGCGAGTCGGCGTCGAGCTGATCCGGGCAGTTGGCCTGGCTGGCGTCCATGAGCCGCTGCGTTGCCGGCGCGGACTGCGAAGGCGCGTGCCGCCTCGACGTCTCGTAGGCCTCGACTAGGTCCCGTAGTGACTCGGGGAGGTGGTAGATGCTCTCCTCCTCGGCAACGGTAGCCTGAGACTTTGACCGGACGCCATTCATCGCCGAAGGCGTGGCACCATTTAGGGCGAAGCTGTCTTTGGAGTCCACCGTGGCAGCTGATTGCTTGCCAGCGGCCCTGGACTTTCTAGAACTGCGGCTGGCAGCCGGAGCAGGCACTGGTTCCGCTATGGGTGTCGCAGTGGGCTCTTCTGCGGCAGGAGTGGCTGTGCTCGCCTGCGCTTGTTGCGAAGCTTGCGATACGGGCTGGGCAGCGGTCGCTGCGGGCGAATTCGAGGCAGACCGGCCCGAGGCCAGCGGTGAGAAGCCAGCAGTGCCGGGCGGTGGCGGTAGCGGTGATATCCCCACGTTGGCCTTGTCGCTCGCTGCCGCGGCGGCCGCCGCAGAGGCATACTTGAGCGTTTCCCCGGGCGCTCTCGTCGGTATCGTCGCCGGCTTCATGCTACTATTCGATCCCGTGCTAATTGCTGATAACGGAGTATGCAGCGTGGCGAGTGCTGGTAACGGTGACTTTGTTTGCGTCGACCCTTTCCGCGCTGTCGAGGCCGAATCTGGCTCCTTGGACGCTTTCCGTGACGGTTTCGTTGGCGGCTCGGGGGCGGCAGGCTCGGGGTCGTCTTGTATGGACTGGTTGTCCTGAGACGATCCTCTCTCCCCGTCGGCGTTCATGCCAAAGACGCCCTCGTCGTCTTCTAGATTTAGCTCGTCGTACATTTCCTCGTCTTCCATGAAGTCCTCGTTCATGCCGTCCGTCACGTAATAGCGAATGTGCTCCTCTAGCTCATTGACCTGTTCCGTCTCGACGCCGCCGTTCTCGAGAGACCGGCGGATGAGCTCGAGCTTGCCCTGATGCCACTTGTGACGTTCTATTATGCGCTCGATCTCTGAGATGCGGTCGGCTTTCGGCCCGTGGTTTTTGCCCTTCTTCATGGTCGCTTGTAATTGTTCGCTCTCGGCTTCGAGTGTCTCAATTTGTTGTTCGAGTTCATCTACCATGTTACTTAGGAACTCGCCGGCCTCGACCTTGGCTTGTTCTTTCGGATCTAGCTTCGCGGCCGCTGATAACCCTTCTTTGGAGTATGCTTTCGTCTTCATGGCTTTTTCTACCGCCTTGAATCTCTCCATTTGCTATAGGAAAAAAAGAAATCAGTCATATTGGCCCTTGGGATTTGGGGATCGACCAAGCGCAAGTTTTGCTCGCCATGTCGGGACCGGGAGAATTTAAGGGCAACGAACGGTTTCTATTAGCCGACGATGCTCCAGTAGCGGCGCCTTGTCCTTGATATCATTGCTGGCGGCCCATGTCTTGATCTGGTCACGTAGTCGTTGGAGCTTCTTGATCTCGCGTTTGAGATTGTCTTCGAGCTTCTCTTTTTGCGCGGGGTTATTTGAGAGCTCGATCTTGTCGTATATCGCCTCGAACTCGGCGACGCCCTCGGCGACCTTTTTGAAGCATTTTTCGACTTCTTGTTGTAGTTTTCGTGCGGCCATTTTGAGAGCGAAATGTGACTCGGAGCGTGGTGAGTAGGCAGCTGAGAGAGAGGCGAGACTTGATGCATAGGCTGAGATGGTTTCCGGAGAAGCGTTGCTGGAGAGAATTTGGTTGTGTGTTTTTTTGCACACGTGTGTGTGTGTGTTGTGCTACAAGACGGCGTACAAGCCAACCGAGCGCGCTAGAAAAAGTATCTCGAAGTCGCGCAGAGCTAACGGATCGTTGCCGAGCTGGAGATGTGCGGGCAGTACGGCGGGAACTGCGTTCGATGAGTATTGAAGCCGATGCGTGGTCGCGATGGTGATTGCTTCCCGGTCGGCGGCGAAGGGGGGGGGGGGGGGGAATGTGAGCGACGTGCAAGGTCTGAGGTTTGTACCAAGCTGCAAGGGGGCTAGCGTGGTATTTGTACCAGATCTGAGAGGTGCGGGCTTGGACAATGCGCCGCTGCAGATTCAGCCTATAAACAGGGTTAACTGAGAATCTTGCGGGCTCTATTGAACTCCGAGAAGAAATGAGATTATGAAACATTAATGTTTGAAAAGAATTGGTACTTGTCGGCGCATCTGGCGGTGACTGTTCTATTCACTCTTATGTGCATAGCCGCCGTGGGTACTTCTGCAGGCAAGCATAATTGTTAGCACGATACTTTCGGCGCGACTCACATGACTGAGCTATTCTAGAGATGTGATTGGCCAAGATTTCAGGGGGGCAGAGGCCAGCTGTTTACCGCCAACATGCAGCTTCGCTTCAGGTTGCCGCCACTGAAATGCTTGCACCCGAGAAGCTACCAGAAGCTATTTTTAAGCTGTGTCGTTTGCTAGCAACGGCAATAGACTAGGCTATTTTTCATGCTTCTCAGCATTGCTACGCAATATCTTTTTTTTCTTTTTTTTTTTTTTGCCTTTTTTTTTTCTCTCTGGTAAATTGTAAAACTGAAACGTAAAACAGGGACGGCTCCAAACGCAGTCGCACCCAGCGCGTTTCGAAACCGTACTTATATTCGCACCACGGTAGTGCCCTGCAGCAGGCCGAGAATGAAAGGTCAGCTGCATACGAGGCCCGCGGCCCTGCCAGACATGGTGGCGCCGGCATGCTGACAATTATCCCGCGGTAGCAATATTGCAAAGAGTGCTGTCGGCGTCGGTGACGGTCGACAAGGAGGTCGTCTCCTCCATCGGCCGGGGCATCCTCGTCCTCGCCGCCGTCGCGCCGGGCGACACGGAGAAGGAGATGGAGACCATGGCCAACAAGGTGCTCCGTCTCAAGCTGTGGGACGACGAGACGGGAGCTAGGGTGCGGGTTTCTTTGTGTGGCCCATAGCCGACGAGCGGCGCTGACAGTGTGGTAGTGGAAGCGCAATGTAGCCGATATACGAGGCGAAGTGCTCTGCGGTGAGTACAGAGCGGGTCACACCAGCACAAGAAGAAGAGGGGAAGGAGGAAGAATCATGTGTGAAATATGTACTGAGAGCAGATGGTCGCCCCTGTAGTCTCGCAATTCACACTCCTCGCCAAAACGAAAAAGGGCACGAAGCCAGACTTCCACGGCGCCGCGAACCCGGATGACGCGCGGCGGCTGTATCAGTACTTTGTGGAAAAGGTAGAGGCCGGCTACGAGGCCGACAGGGTGCAGGACGGCAAGTTCCAAGCCATGATGGAGGTGGCTCTCGTCAACGACGGGCCGGTGAGCATTCATCCTGCCACGCTCGTGGGGTTTTTGCTGCTGACGCGTGATAGGTCACGATACCGATCGATGTTGGCGGCAAAGTGCCGTTAGATGTGGCGACGGAGAGTACCAAGGCGAAGGATTGAATGAAGATACTTTTTTTTTTTTTAGAATTATTTTGCATAGACTGGAGTCTGGGGCCTGATGGGACATGTCCGATATTGGATAGACTACTAAAATGCTGCGACATCTCGACAGCTATAGAGGGTATATACGAGGTCCGCTGAGCATGTGACTAGATGGAATAGAACTTGAAGTCAATAGAATTACAAGATGTTACTCGATGACTAGGTGAGTTGGTAAAACGATAGTCGCACTTATCTACCGAAATGCGTGTCACGCTGTTGAGGCTCTTGTCCTATTTTCATGTTTATTTATGCTCATTGCAAATCCATTCATTAAATCTGTAGTCACATCAAGTTACAATAATTTTTCCAGAAAATTAAAAAAAGAGAACAAAGTACAACCTCGGCTCATCCGAGTCGCGCTACCTCAAATATCCAGGCAGGCCGGGGTGCTGTAAACCCCCAGTCTCGTTTTGCTCATATCTCACCGACCAATCGACCGTCTTCTGTATGACAATCGTGTCCGGCTTCTGCTGCCCGTCGTCCAGGGACTCCGAGCGCGCATCCTCATCCGACGCGGACTTGTTGCGCGCCCGTCTCGACGACTGCTGCTGCTGCTGTTGCTGCCTCCCAACAGGAGCGGTCTCGTCCGACTTGTAGGTCGGCGCGGCGGCGCTGCGTCGGCTCAAGCGGCTGCCAGACATGTTCTGCATCTTGACCGACTGCCGGTCCTCGCGCGATCTCTGGTGCTCGCGCGAGCGCTGGCCGCCACCGGAGCTTCCCCACTCGCCGCCGCCGCCGCTGCCGCTCATGTTGGCCACGTTCATGACCATGCCGGTGTGGAAGCTGCGCAGGAAGGGCATGAGGGCGATGAGCAGCGAGGCCATGAGCGAGTAGCCGAGGGCGACCTGCTGCCAGACGAGGGGCGACATGACCTGCACGGCGGGGTTGGCGCTCCTCGCGTAGGACTTGATGGCGGCGGTGTATATCCCGGTGAGGATGGGGCATCTGCGCGACGTTTTTCTTTTCGTCAGCGTTGAAAAAAAAAAAGAAGAAGAGATAAAAACTATCAGACACGGGTGAAAATTGCTCACACGATGCGCAGGCCCAGGAGAATCGTGAGCATGACCTTACGCCGCCGCTTCATCTGCAAAGACCAGACGAGGCCGTAGAAGAGGGCCAGGACGGCGGTCTCGGTGGCGGCGTCGAGTACGGCCACGACGAGCCAGCGGCTGCCCAGCCCGGGACAGCGCCCCTGGCTGGCGCCGCCGAGGAGCGCCGTGATGGAGCAGCCGACGGTGATGGTGAGCAGCGAGGCGAGGGCGGCGGCGGCGAGCAGGCCGCGCAGCATCAGGCAGACCCTGCGGACGCGCTTCATATCCGAGGCGAGCAGTCGTTCGGTGGCGAGCAGGACGGCAAACTTGGCCATGAACAGGCCGCAGATGAAGATGGCCTGCGAGGTGAGGAAGAGCTGCCGCAGGGGAGAGAGAGGAGATGTTAGTCTTTGTTTTGCCAGAGACACGGGGTGCTTTGAGCCTAGGTGGGTGGATGGAACATACAGATCCGTTCTTGCGCTCGTTGCCGCGGACGACGTGCTCCTTGGAGGTGCCGAGGCCGGAGGGCATGCCGGCGAAGAGCGAGGCGTACTGGACGGCGGCGAGCAGGGCGGCGGCGATGCTGGCGAAGTCGTCGCGGCCGAGCATGTGCTTGCGGGCGTACATGCGGGCGCCGAGGGTCATGGCGACGAAGATGAGGCTGAGGATGGCGGCGATCCAGAGGGCGCCGCGGTGGTCGTCGGCCTCGATGACGGCGAAGGGGGCGAGGCGGGCCGGGGGCGACGAGGGCGCGGCGTCCCGGGCGAGGGTCGACATGGCGGGAGGAGGGGAGGATTTTGATTTGATTTGATTTTTTTTTTAAGGGAAGGACGGGGGCGGGGGAATGGGCCACCCCCCCAAAAGGAAGAAGGACGGTTGAACGGCGGAAAGTGAGGTGGAAGGAATGAGAGAATGTCGAGTCTTGATGGTGGTGAAGCTCAAAGTCTTGGTGGAGGGGGTTAGGGGGACCTCGGGGTATAGTACGGAGTTTAGAGAGGATTCTCGCCAAACAACGGAGCTCCGCGGGGGAAAGGAAAAAATATAAAGCTGCCTTTTAAGAAAAAATGAATAATCAAATCAATCGAAGCCACTTTATTTTTTTCCTTTGGCTGCTTCTGCTCGGGGTTTCATATTAGGCAAGGGTCCAAACTCGACCCATTGACCTCCCCCGGTCGAGTTACATGCTATTCCTAGAACAGAAAGCGCTACAAAATGATATGATTGGGCATCATGATGAATACGTAACCCGGCGACACGGACTCTACACTGCTGATCCTAGATAGGCGAAAAGAAAAAAATTGGAAAAAAAAAAGAAGAAGAAAAAGTAAAATTTGTAGATGGGGGCCACTGGCATCCCTGCACCCCGTGCGCGCGCAGGCCCATGATTCAAGGATGGCAAAATTCTCGTTTTGTTCAAAAAGGCCCGTCGGGACCCCCCACCACAGTGCCCACAAACACCCTGGGGCTTTTTTTACAGGGGGGGATTCTGAATGTCTGTGGGCACCGGCGAGACTTTTGATCTTGTTGCTCTCGCTCGCTCCCTCTCCACACGGTTTCTTGCGGGAAAGGGGGGGTAATACAGGGGAAAACAAAGACAAAATAGAAGTAAACTATAAAAGGAGGTCAAAACTCCTCCCCTCCAACGACTTTTCTTTAAGAAGTGCCCAGACAGTGGCAACGATTTCGATAGGGTCTAGACAAGAAAAAGAAAGACACTAGGGATTTCCGCTTTGACATCATTTTAGAACGAAAAGGAAGAAATAAAGGACAAAGTAGAAATCTCTGTCGTCCTGCCCACTCTTACGCTTTTTCGCAATGTGGTCTCGAACCTCCCGTGCTCTGCTCCCCAACCCCTGCTGCCCCTTCTGCGCCCCATTTCTCTTTAGCCGACTCTCTCTCTCGCACACTCTCTCCTCTATTTCCCTTGGCGTATGCCTGACATCCAATCCCAGCCCTGCCTCCCCCACTTCGCCGGCCGGCCGAATACCACCTAATGAAGAAGGCGGGCCAGGAAGGTTGTTCGTCCGAGAAAAGAAAAACAAAAAAAGGGGGGGGGAGGGGGGGGGGCGAAACTTCGGGCGAATCATGAGATGCAGTGTAAATTGGACAACCCTCCCTCCACCTGCGGCGCGCAAACACCAACCGCCGCCTGGAAGCGCAATTGCCTCTTCCGCGGATGCCGCCCTTTCTCGCTCAGCACTTGCCGATTATATCAGCGTGCAGGACGTATTTCAAGTCGGGAAACTCCCGAGCCAGGAGACGCGTATTCACCTCATCACTCGTAAACGTCCCAATCGGAGCTCCGGTTCGCGGCAAACCAGTACAGCAGTACAGCGTCGCCCCGTCCATGGACATATCCGGCCTGGTGTACCGTATCCTCGGCCGTGTATACGACTCGGAGCCGTCGATAGACGAGCCGGCAAAGCCACAGATCCTGAGGCTCAGCTCGTCGTCCACGAGGAAGTTGTGCGGCTCAATGTCCCAGCGCACCACGACGGCCTTAGGGTGGAGAAGCTGGACGCCCTGGGCCGCCTCCATCATCCACAGCGTGCCCACTGATCGGTGGCGGTGTCTGGATGGAGGTCGAGCAAGTCTAGGAGGTTCCCGTTGCGCATGTTGTCGAGGCTCAGTGTGCATTCTTCGGGATCCACCCCACCCATGCAATCTTCTTGACCATACGCGGGTGTGCTCCCAGCCGGTCGTAGATGTCTGCCTCCATGGCCAGCTCGCGACGGCGCTCGGCAGCCCGCTCAGGGGCTAGCCAGGCGGTTTCGATGATTTCGCCATTCGGAAGCTGCTCGACAAAGGACGTGGAGCCGATGGCGACAAAATCTCCTTTTGCAGACAGGACTGTCGAGTGGGATGGCCGTTTGTTTGCAGTACAAGTGATGTCGGGCTGCTGATTTGGTTCGATAGGTTCACTTGCATTGCGCTTAATTACACCGCAGTTACTGTATCTACTGTCGCACCTTATTAGGAGTAGGTACTGTACTACTTTTAGCTACTACTACGTACCTGCTAGTGAGCAAGAAAATAAGCTTTAGTACCTTCGCCAAGAACGCGCTTTGTGCCTGATAGGGAGTCGGGAGTGACTCTCAGTCACTTGAATTCTAGTGACTCAGGTGCAATGGCAACTGAGTACAGCGTTCTGTTTACAAGACTCAGTCATTGGCGAGCCACTGGAAAATTGCACATCAGTGCCTTTAGAGGCAGCTGCCGGCACCCCTGAGAGATCCTAGCGAGCGCGGTTCATCGAGAACAAGGGTGTCGTAGATTGTCTTCGCGACTCGCAATTGCTAGAAAACCCCCACCAAGTATAGTAAAGTCGGTAAGTTACTATGCAGACAAAAGCGTCTGAGTCATACCCAGTCACCACCAGTTCCGGTGACTGAGTCACTCCCCATCAGGCACTTTTAGTCGGTTTGCCCATCTTGCACCCACACGGGCCGCTGGAGCAAAAGGTAGCCCAAGATTGTTCAAGTCCACAAAGGGGCGACACATGAGACGAGACACACGTCTCAAACGTGCCGAAACCAAAGTTCTACTTATGTCGACAGAGATCGGCGTTGGCGATTGATTGTGTCAAAACCGGATGTCTCGCAGTCTGGGGAAAACGAGAGGATCCGGGGCTTTGTTGACAGCGGACGAGGCTAATCAAAAGAAGAGGCTGAGCAAAAACAAGGATTGAAAACAAGGGCGGGTGAGCCCGCCGCAGTGAGACACTGAACCTTGGCCCGAAATCTCGACGTATAAGTATTTTATTTCTCGACGTATGCCGCAAACCCGTGATCGCCCTCATCCTTAAGGCCCTAGTGATTATTTTACTATTTACGAAGATTTTAAAGTAGTTATCTTTATTCTCTAGAATTCTTGGTAGTAATCTATTCAACTATATATATATATATATTATCTATAAAAACTTTAAAAGGCCATAGTATAATAAAACTAGTGAATTAATATTCTAGGTCCTAGCTTAGATAGAAATAAGCTACTACAGGTAATTAAGTAACAGCTAATCTAGATAACTAAAAAAGACGCTATCGTTAGGAAACGTTATTTTTAAATAAAAACCGCTACTTTTAACTAGCTAGTAAAAGAAACCTACTAAATATAATTATAATATTATAAAAGAATAGACACGGCCCTCCTAGGCTTATATACTTAATAGCTAAATAAAAATCAACCTTAGATAAAATGCAATATTTTAGCCTAGATATAACTAGATATAATAAAACCTAAGAATTCACTATATTAATAAATAGTATATCATATAGTTAGTATGCCTATTGTTCTAAATTAGAAACTATATTATATTTTTTATTTAATATAAAAAAACACGAAGTTAATATATATTAATACGCTAAAACTTTAAAAGCAAATCTTTTATTGTTTTTAGGAGGAAAAGCAGAATCAGATAAAGTAGACCAGAGACCAATCTTAATGGCAGTGTAAGCAACAACCCGCTTTACACCAGTCACGGGATTATTATAACACGACTACTGCATTAATTATAAACCCTGCCTACACCTCATTGTCTCATGCCTTACTCACATTAAAGCCTTGCGCTAAAATAGAGGGCTCTACGTCAGCTGCAGTAGATAGGATACTGAACGTTGAGGGTAGGCTCTAAACTGGCCTCGATGATGTGCGAGAAGCTGCGGCGAAGTAACGTAACAAATTGTAAAGAATAGGAACTGCATAATAAGGAATTATGGGCCTGATTAGAACCAGAGATAAGCTGTAGAATGTACATATGCTTTAGGTCTATAGTTGTCTTTTGGACCTTCCACTAAGCGTAAACGGTTGCACCCCTTCGTAGTCTTGTGTTATTGCTTCTAAACAAATCTATAAATCAGCAGAAATGTGATGTTGGTCTAGAACCCTTGTTTTCATATGCAGTTATTTTTCCGTGTCAAGTCTCGAATAGCTTGAATATGGGAATGCAGTTGTGGATGTTTGCCGTCGGCCCGACACATCATGATCGTTAACACGCTTGCTGAGCACCTCGAAGATGCGCTCGACGGCACGGAGAAACCCATTACCGAATCTTCCGGACTCGCGCTACTTGAGCTATTCGCGGAAGGCTCATCCGCTGGCAGTGCCGTCGCGAGGAGCTGTCTCTGGCTCCTGCTCAGTTTCTCAAAGAGATAGTCGACCAGCTCCGCCATCATGACAGCCTTTGCGTTGGAAAACTTCTCATCCACCGCGGCGTTGCTGCTGCTGCACTCGGCATTCCTTCCAAGCACGGCCTGAAGTCCTGAACAGACGTGGACGAAAACGTTGTAGATCTGCTCGCATACAGAAGCGGCTTGAAGAACAAGACTGATTGATGCTCGTTGGCCGTCGCGCAGAGCGGGCTGATCATCTCGGTCCCTGCTGCCCTCTTTCTCTGGTTGCTGAGCTGTAGCCATGATTCGCGTGAGGATCTTGAGAGTGGATTGTGTTATTGCCAACAGCTCATTGGTAGATGGTATCCTACCTGCTCTCACAATTTGATATGCCCTCAGACTTAGTTCCGTCAATTCCCGCATGTCTGCCTCTACAGCGTCCCTGGTAGCACTGCCATTACTACCGTTATCTGACCTAGGACTTTGACCAGACATGGTTTCTGGGAGCAGGAATCTCCAGGCCTGTTCTGGCGGAGCGCTGGGGTGGCCGATGGCGCTCAAGTCTAGTCCCTCATACTCGATGAACTGGTCAACCTCAAAGGACGCCATTGACCGTGCCTGCGCCCACGGAACATCACTAGAGGCGTCCAACAAGTCTTGACCAGACATAAAAAAATCGCCACACAGATCAAGGTTCAAGCTTGAGGCGGAGCTAGACTGTGGATTTCGGGCGCCACTTTGCGATGAGCTGGTGGTTGATGGGCGCCCACTGGGTTGACGTCCTGATGTAGTGTTAATGGAATAGCTGTAGAGCGAATAAATCTTGGAGGGGGGGGGCACAAATAGTGAGAGGCTCTTACTGTTATGTATACAGGGTGCACCGGCCTTTGCACACCGCACGCAGCAGACTGATGAGCTATTGCTGTCCTTTTCGCATCGGACTTTGAGATACCGGCACCGATCGCACGTTCGCCTGAGCGGCATGCCATTGTCCATCTCCGACGTATCTGCTATAACGACTCAGACGCTGAAATGGGACGAGAACTGGTAAATGTGCTCGAAAAAGAAATTAGAAAGAGGAATGCACGAAGAAGAGGTGGATGGATGATGACGAGTTCAGGAGCGTGGGTACGTCGGTGTCTGCCTCATCTTGTCAATCAACAACCATCTAACAATATCCTTGAGGTGTGATCTACAAACCGCAGCACGCTAAGGCCGTGGGATTGAAACTTTCGAAATAGCTTATTTTCTTATAGTCGGTACGAGCTGGTCAGACCCTGGTTGGCCAGGCCCACTAGAATGCACTTGTTATATGCCACGAGGGATGTCAATCTTGACGACCTGCTAGGTACAGTGACTAGCCAAAAGTGAAGGACCTAACTTAAAGTCGCGTCGCGATAGCCTACCTTCTTCCCTATAACACACCTAATTATAACCGCGATTATAGGCTTAATATAGCTCTAATTACTTTATAAGTAGAATATAGTCCTAATTAGAGGACGAGGGTTATAACTAAGTATAATATTTATTATATATTATAAAAAACGTTATTTCTAACGCCCTACTAGCTATAAAAAACAGTTTATAAGAAACTTTAGAGGAGAGATAGGGATTTATAACCTTTTATTTCTAACTTAAATATAGTTACTTTAGATATAATATTATTCTATTAGTTATTTACTTAGTAAGAGTAGAGACTCGTTTAACATTAGTTTAGATAAGTATATAGTTTTTTTTTAAATAATCTTATTAAAAAAATTAAGAGCCCTAATAAGTGCCTAATAATATTAGTATATTGCCCTTTATAATATATATTAAAATAAATATTATATATAGCTTAATTAAAAGCATAGTCTAGTAATATAAGTCCTAGAAATTAGCTATTTTAAAGCTATAGTCTAAACGCCTTTTAATATTAACTAAATAAAATAAATAGCTTATTAATATACTTAATAACTATTACTTAATTATAACTTTAAGAAGGTTTTTCTAGAAGTAAAGTATTAAACACTATTAGGCTAATTAATAACTAAAATTATTACTTAAATATATAATAAAATAACTTAAATTTATAATATACTATATTAATAAGCCTTAGGCTTTCTAGAAATATTAGATTTTTTCTAATAAAACTATTATTACTTAAGAAAATAGTTATTATAGATTATAAATCTACTATTTAAAATTATTAATATTAACTATAATTAATTCTAAAAAGATTATTAAAATAAAAGACTTTTTAGTCTAAATATTTAGGCTTAAATAAAGCTAATATACTCTTTTTAGATATTCTAGGCTAGAATTATAACTAACTAATATATATATCTTTAATACCTTTTATTAGTAATATCTTCTTATCTTAGAATAATATTACTATATACTAGATCTTTAATTACCTTAAAAAAAACCTTTTTCTTAGCGCCTAGCTAGATAATATATTTACCTAGGATAATATACTAGTATATAAAGCTAAGATAGTCTAGAAATAGCTAACTAACTTTACTAAAGATAATAGTATTAAGCTAATTAAGTAGTCTTTATACTTACTAAATCTTAACCTTAAAAAAAACGCCTAGAAAATACTAAAATAGATAATTATAAAAAGTTATCCTAAGTTTTAGTTAATAAAGAGTAATACTACTAGTTTAGATTTACTTTCTAAGGTAGTAGTTAAGGTATAAAGGAAATATAAAATAAAGGCTTTTAACTACCTTATTAACTTAATGCCTTATTAGTTATAGGCTATTATTAATATAAAGGGCTAGTATATAAAATACTAACTAGATATATTAATTATTTAATTAATTATATAGTATCTATTTATATTAATTAGTAATTAAATTATTTTTAGTTAAGTTATTATAGTTATAAATTACTAGATTAATAATATACTATATATATTATATAGTTAAGTTTTTTACTTTTAGCTAGTCACTATATATATTATAAATATAAATAAAGAAAGAGGCGGCCTATAGTAGTAGCCTAACCCTAATAATATAAGTGATTTAGAATAGTATAAATAAGAGTTATATAACTACTTAATAAGATTAGTTAGATCTATATGCTTAGCACTAAGCACACTAAGCTATATAGAGTAGTAAAGATCACTAAGGGAATAGTAAAAAAATAGATAAGTATATAAAGAATAGGAATTCTAGTAGCTAGGTGTAATAGTAGCTTATTCTAAGTTATAGAAAGGTCTATTTCTTAGGAAGTAAGTTAGGTAAATATAAGCAGGCTTAATACTTAAAGAGTCGGTTTATTATAGTATATAGTAAGTACTATTAGAAAGTTATTCCTAATAGTAAAACTATTACTTAGATTAATTAGTAGAGATCTAGACTGCCTAGCTACTAGAATTACTATTCCTTATATACTTATCTAGCTCTCTACTATTCCTTAGATTATTTAGATTATTTATATTCTATAATAATCCTTTATTACTAGATTATCTTAATAATCTAATAATCTATTATATAACTTCCTTCCTAGTGTTATACTAGGACTATAGCTTTATAGTGCGCCTACTATAGATTAGCCTTATATAGTATTATTTATAATATAATACTCCTCCTCTATAGGTCTTATCCTTAAGGCCCTTAGATTAGGCCGCCTATATATCTATATAATTTCCCTTTTATATTATTATATACTATTATATTAGCTAATTATACTATAAGGCCTTCTACTTATTTTTAAAAAGTTTCCTATAAAATAGATAAATAAAACGCCCTTCTTAAATTAATAGTTAGTAAGCTTATTAATACACCTTTATATTCCTTTTATAAGGAATAGGGTATCTTAGACTATAAAGCATCTAAAATAGACTCCTCTTATTATTATAAGTGTGTTTACCTTAATTAATCTTACTATAATAAAAATCCTCTTACTCTATAGTAGCTCTATTGTATTAGTAATTAGTATTATAAGGCTAAATCTAAACTAGAAGATATAGAAGAGGAACTAGAGAAGGTAAGTATAAAGGTGTGTTGCCTTTAAAAATAAAAGAAATTATAGTTTAAGAGAATAATATATATAGTTATATAAGGTATTAATAATATAGAAGAGTTAGAGCGTATTAAGTAAGAGGAATTAGAGTAGTGTTATTAGACTTTAAATCCCCCTCCTATATCTTCTAAGGAGCTAGATCCTATATTAATATATTCTCTAGATATAGAATTTAGTATTAGTTCTTTATATAAAATTAGTTTATTAGAATAGAAGGCATTCTTTAGTAGAAATAGTTAAGTAACTATAAGTAGTTCTTAAGGTTATATATTAGTTTCTATATATTTTTTAAATTTAGGTATCTTTTCTATTTAATAAGGTAATAATGATTTTTAATATTTTCTTATGCCTTAAAGATTCTTTCTACTTTATACTTATTTATATTTTCTACTATAATTTTTATAGTAATTATAGCACTATCTAGTGCTCTCTTTAATAATAAAATATAGAATATAAGATATATTTTTATTACTTTTAGTAGTAATAGTTTATAGTTAGTATTTAATAATTTTTATTTAATAATAAATAGTCCTATTTTCTTCTAGTTAAGTTTATTACTAGGTTGGTTTATTTTAATATTTTTATAGATAAGGTATACTTTATGCCCCTTCTCTAGGACTAGCGCTAATAATCTCTTTTTATCTATATAATGCTTTATTTAATTCTATAGGAAAATCTATTCTTTTTATAAATGTTTTTATATATTTATAATAGTTACTATATACACTATAGCTATTAGTATATATATACTTTATACTATATATATTTTAATTATAGGGTTAAAGCTATAGTTTACCCTAAATAGTAATATTTTTATATTTTTATTTTCTAAGCTATTATAAGCCTATTATACTAGAGGTAGCTATTCTATTTAATTATTCTACTAATAGTTAATATAGCTTTATAGGTATTATTTAAGTATCTAGTTTAAGATTTCTATTTATCTATTTATTTATAAATAAAATACTATAGGTAGATTCTACTTAAGTTTTAGAATTTCTATAAGGCTTTTCTAGAAGTTTAATATAAATAACTTATTATAGTCTAATATTAATTTTATTAGTAAGCTATATTAAGTAATAACTATTTTAAAAACTATATATACTAAATCCTTAGTGTTACTAGATTCTATATAAGGGATATAATAAGTATATTTTTTAAGTTTATTAATAATAACTAGGATACTATTATAGCTAACTCCTATTATTAGTTCTTAGGACTTTAGTAGTTTTATAATAGAGTCTATAGTTACTATTTACTATACTCTTTTAGGTAGTAGTATTAGTTATAATTTACTATATAGTATATATTATCCTAATTTTACTTTATTATATATATTATATTCTTTAATTATTTCCTATATAATTTTTCTACTTTTTAGGAAGCTATATAATCTTTATAGTCTATTAATTATCTTCCCTATACCCTAGTATCTATATAATAGGTGTTTATATATTTCCTTAATAAGTTATTTCTAAAGTATACTAGGAATATACTATTATTTATTATATAAAAAGGCCTTACCTTTTTTTATAATATATAGGTTTATTTTCTAATTATTTAGGTATTTATTATTTTTAATGCTTAATATAATTTACTATATCTATATATTATTTAGCATAGCTTACTAGGTTATATTAATTTCTTAGGTGCCTAATATAAGGTTTCTATCCTTATTAGTATATAATAGTAGTATATTATCTACTAGTTCTTCTAATTTTAAGTCCTCTCTTTAGCTAAGTGCGTCTACTCTTCTATTTTTAGATCTTTTACTATATATAATCTTAAAATTATAGTCTATAAAGGTTTTATACTATTTAATTTAATATTTATTTAAATCCTTTATAGTTATAAATAAGGTTAGGTTCTTATAGTCTATAAATACCTTAACCTTATAGTTTACTTCTTTAAGGTAGTGTTTCTATTCCTTAAATACTTTAATAATTACTATAAGTTCTTTATTATAAATACTATAATTTAATTCTAATCTATAAAGTTTCTTAGAAAAAAAAGTAACTAGATAAAGTTATTCTTTTTTATCTTATTATTCTAGTTATCTACTTAGAGTAAAGTCTAAGGTATCTATTTTAACTTTAAATAGTTTCTCTAGGTCTACTATAAGTTAGACTAGTTCTTCTAAAATTTTACTCTTAAGTTCCTAGAATACTTATTTTTCTATAGTAGTCTAGGAGAAGTCTTAATCTTTTTTTATAAGATTTATAAGTAGTATTATAATTTTACTATAGTTATATATAAAGCGTTAGTAAAAGTTTATAAATCCTAGAAATCCTTTAACTTCTTTTAGTGTTTTTAGTATTAGCTATTCTTTAATTACCTATATCTTTAATTAGCTTATACTTATTTTTCTAGGTTAGATCTTAAATCCTAAAAATTTAACTTTCTATTAATAGAACCTATACTTTTTTAATTTAACTAGTAGCTTATTATCTTATAGTACTTATAGTACCTTATATATATATTCCTTATATTCCTTAAGTATATTAGAGTAGATAAGGATATTATTAAGGTAGATAATAATAAATTTATCTAGTTATCTTTATAAGATATTATTAATTATAGTTTAAAATATAGCTAGTATACTTATAAGTCTAAAAGGCATTACTAAATATTTATAATATCTTTTTATAGTTTAGATAGTAGTTTTCTACTTATAACCTTTTATAATATAAATAAGGTTATAAGCCCTTTTAAAGTTAAAAGTAGTAAACTAACTAGCTTTTCCTAGTTTATCCTTAATTTCTACTATAAGTAGTAATAAGTATTAATTTTTAATTATAATCTTATTTAGTTATTAATTATTAATATATAGTTATAATTCTCTATTTTTCTTTTAAACCTATAAGATTAGGTATCTTATTAGTAATTTAGATAGTCTAATATATCCCTTTTATAGGTTCTTCTTTAGATACTCCTTAAGTGCTTTCTTCTACTTAGGGTTCTAAGGATATATCTTATAGAACTTAGGTTCCTTACTAGGCTAGAGTTTAATTTTATAGTCCTAGTATATATACTCTAGTAGTCCTATTTCTAGCTCTCTACTAAATAGCTTACTATACTTTAAGTATTCCTTAGGAATCTCTATTATATTAGCTTTAGGCTCTCTAGCGATTATATATATTCCTAGAGGCCTATTATAATTTAATTAAGGTGCCTTCTTCTTTAGGCCGCTCTTATTATTATAATCGCATCTTAGTATATCCTACTAAAGTTAGCCTATTCTCTAGTTAACTCTAGGATTACTCGCCTATAACTAAGGTATCCCTAATATTATATTATATCTTAAGATCACTATAATGTCTAATATAATATAGTGTTTTATGCCTTATATATAGATAGGAAGCTATATAACCTCTATTTCTACTTATCCTTAGCTATACTTTACTATGCCTCCTTCTATAGTTATAAGTTAATAGGGCTTATCTTTATCTTTCTAGTGTAATTTAAATCTATTAATAAGATTTAGTAAGATATAGTTTCCTTATGCTCTACTATCTATTATTGCCTAGGTTTCTTTTCCTACTATTATAATAGCGATAATAAGGTGTTTATATCTACTAATATTTATAGTATATAGAGACTAATTAGATCTCTATTAAGAGAAAGGCCTTAGTTGCTCTAATAGCTATCTTTTCCTAATTATTAATTTATCTCTTATAATATTTAAAAAATGCTTAGTTCCTTTAGAGCATAGGAGCATAGGTAGCGTCTAGATCGCCTACCTATTATACTAATTAAATCTAGGCTAAGTAGATTACTTACTATAATACTATTTCTACTATCCTTATATTATAAGGTTATAGCTTAGATAGTGTATATATTATTATCCTTAGTATAATATTTATTTTTAGACTTCTATAGTATAAGTTCGTTCTTATTATGTTTCTAGATTATCTAGTGTCGTAGATCTATTTCTAAGAATAGGCCGAATCCCTATTCTAGTATAAACTTTAGAAACCACCTATATTCTAATTTCTTCTATAGGTGTTATCTATAATTATTATATAAGTATAAAGCCTATAAGATCTTAGCGTAGTCTTAATATTAGGTGCTAAGTGCTAGGTGTTATGCGCTAAGGAGATAAAGTTATAGATTAGGGTGTGCTTCTACTTTATATAGTCTTATAATTAGAGCGTAAAGGTCTATAATATCTATCCCTCTAATCGTAACTCTAATAGGTTCTAGGTCCTCTTTACTAGTTAATAGTATACTAACTAGATAATATTCTAGTAGCTTAGGTCCTTATAGGAGTAAAATATAATTATAAGCATTAGATAAGTCGATTAATCTAATCTCTAGTAGTTAAGTTCTATATTCTTAATCTTTATTCTTAATATAGACTATATCTAATTCTTCCTCTAAGAAATAATTCCTTTCTAGTTTAGAGAAGTAGTCTTTACTATTAGTTATGCTAATATTTCTAGTTAGTAGTTTATCTCTATTAGTAGCTTAAAGTTTCCGTCCTTTAGGTATAGGCTTCTATTATTTCTTAGGGCTTTAGCATTTATTTATAAAGTGCCCTACTTTTCTATAGTTATAGCACTTTCCCTTTTCTTTATAAGTAGCGTTAAGTTCTATAGGTCCTAGGTAAGTTCTATACGCTATAGATTTTCTTTATTATTTACTAATATTAGGTTAATTACACTTAAATCTATAAAACCTATTTTATTCTCTACTACGTTTAAGTCGTTAGGCATAGTTCTAATTATTAATTTTAATAGCGTTTATAATATATACCTTAATAGTTCTAGGTCGATCCTGCTTTAAGATTTTATCTTTTATATCTTTATATAGTCTATTATAGAATAGTTCTATTTAGCTATTATTATCCTATTTAAGTTTAGTAGCGATCTACTAGAATTCTTATATATAGTGCTAAGTAGATCTAGTTTATTTAAGTGACTTAAGTTTATAAGTTATAGTATATAATTCGTCTAGGTCGCTAAAGGTATTCTTAAGGAGTTGTTCGAACTTCTTATAGTCCTTAAAAGCTTTATCGGTTTTAGTTTTCTAATCTATAGGACTATTATTAAGATAGTCTCTAAGAGTTAGCTCCTACTATTCTAATGCCTTACCTATTAAAAGGTTTCTAATATAAAGAATTTAATTCTTAGCTATATTAAGGCCGTTATTAACCTTAAGGTAGGCTTTAGCTTAGGTTAAGAAGGTTCTAATATTGTCTTTAGTTCTATTATAGCTCTCTAGCTTAGGGAACTTAGGTCGGCTATAGTTATTCTTTCCCTTATTAGTTTTAAGTTCCTCTAGCTGCTTTATAAGATATTCTATCTATTATTTTATTTCCTTAATAGTTTTAGCTTACGCTATAATAACTTAGGCTAGGGTAGTAGTATTACTATTTATAGTAGACATTATAAAGGTTAGTACTACTTAAGGTTTTAAGTAACTTACTAAATAGGACTAATTAAAATATAATAGTAGCTTATTCTAAGTTATAGAAAGGTCTATTTCTTAGGAAGTAAGTTAGGTAAATATAAGTAGGCTTAATACTTAATAAGTCGGTTTATTATAGTATATAGTAAGTACTACTAGGAAGTTATTCCTAATAGTAAAACTATTACTTAGATTAATTAGTAGAGATCTAGACTGCCTAGCTACTAGAATCTCTATCCCTTATATACTTATCTATCTCTCTACTATAATTTAGGATCACCTTACTTACTAGTAATTATAGTAAGCGGCGCTTACTATACTTATGTGTGATCTTTATAAGCGCGTCACGTGACCCTTAGGGTCGCGTTGCCGCTTATTATTCACTTAGCCGCTTCCTTAGGCCGCTTAGTAACGCTGCCTTTTTATCGTTTATAACATTCTACTACTTATTATTTTTCTAAGCCACTCTTCTAGGCCACTTAATAACGCTGTTTTCTATTTTTTATAGTAATTAAGTATATAGCTAGCCTAAGATAGACTATGTTGCTCCTATTTTACTTTAGTCTAGGGCAAGGCCTAAAGACTTAACCTTATTATATAGAGTTTTATTAAGCTTAATATTAAAATTTTTAATTAATTAATAAGTATTTAATATTAGAATATTATATTAATTTTTATATAAAATTTTAAGAAAATAGTTTTAGAAGTAAAACCTATTTAATAATAAATATAAAGGAGGCTAGTAACTTAGCTTATTAAAAAAAATATTAAGTTAGTTAATAACTTTTTAATTATTTATAGAAAAGATATAGAAATCTATATTTAAAATACTAGTCTTCTAGTAGAATATATTATATAAAAAAAGGTGTAAAATAGACAATGTTATCACGCTATACGTAGAAGGTTTTATAACTAGATAAATGATACATGTTCATCACTAGCAAGACCGACACACATATATATGTGAATACGTCTTATTCGGCTGACGAATCTCTATAGAGCCAAAATGTCCGCCGCGTCCAGACGTGTGCCGTACACAGCCATAAACGCCTTAGACAAACGGCTCATAATCATCTGCATCCCTCGCTATCGAGTCATCGTATGTTGTGGCCGGGGGAAGAGTCAACCAGCCGCCGGGTATCACCCACTGTGTGCATATGTACGGCCAATCAATAGAACCCCCCCAACGGTTGTCGTGGTCGTACCACGGCAATATCTGGAAGCTGACGGGCATCTATCAGACGCAATCACGCCACGCTGCAGAGCTTGTCTGCGATACCGCCACAACATTCGTGTTTAGTCTCCGTGATAAGTCAGAAATCAGACAGTCGATCGAGCAGCGAGTGATGAATGAAATCGAACGGCTGTTGGAGTGGCCCAGATGGAGTGAATTATTGATCATCTTTTTATTGCAGCATATCTGTAGTATCCTATATGCTTACCAGCTTTCTTTATAAAACTCATTATGACATTCCATCTGTTCCGTATCCATATCCTTCTGGTGTTTCTCAAGAGACAAGTATCTAGGGTCTTGACAAATAATCGAGGCAGTTTCGAAAATTCTCATCCATCACATCAATACTGATATTCTCTTTCCTCCCCGTCCGTCACAATGTACGTCTACGTCGGAAAGCTCAACGTGGACGAGTATGCAGTCGACGAATGCATCACCATAATCTTCCCCGCCGGGTTCGCCCTCAACGACCCCGTCTGCGCCTACTGGCAGTGGACCGTCGATGCGGACGGCAACGCCAAGGCCAACACCGAGCAGCTCGGCTCCATCGCCGGCGTCACCAAGACGCCTGGCGAGTACAGCGTATACTTTCCCTTCAGCTTCTACTCCTTCAAGGGCAGCCTGTCCGAGGACTTTGGCACTCTGTCCCTGGACATGTCCAGTCCGTCGGGGCACGTGAGCAGCCTGTCCGTCTCGCTGGCCTACGAGCAGTCCATGCGCGTCCCCACGGCCTCCGTTTTCACCGGGAAGATGAACTGGTTCGAGTACTGCCAGGACGAGATGGCCACCCTCATCATCCCCGGGGAGATCGAGGACGGAAACTCCGTGATGCTCAGCTACCAGTGGACCGTGGACGGCAGCGGCGTCTCCAACGCCAACCACACGGTGAATGCCTGGCTGACCTCTGTTCAGAAGAACGAGGACGACGGCTCCCAGACGGCAGAATTCAGCGACGACTTTTATACCTATGACTTGAAGCTGGACAGTGCCGGTACGGTCCTCTATCTCGGCATGACTGACCCGTCTGAGCAGCGCGACTCGTCATCGCCGTACACGCTTAAGGAGACGGACTTTAGAAACACTGGAAAGAAAAAGGTGAGTATGGAGTTTGCCAACTCGTCTTCGGGAGATACCCCTTTACCCTCCCTCTCTCCCTCTGGATCACTTGGCAGCCATTTAACCGCGTTGGCAGGCAATGATTGTGCGCTTCAACACGGGCATGGACCAGGGCATCTTCATGGTGCGCGAAATGCTCAACAAGCACCTCGGGTTCGCCGACGCCGACATCGAAATGCTGTATTTCGACGTGGATCCCGAAACAGGACCGAAGGAGTGCACCAAGGGCCAGGAGCCGCCCACGATACACAACGTCAAGACAAAGATTGTGGAGCTCTGTGCAGGTGCGGAGACAGGCGATGTGCGCTTCCTGTACGTCGATTGCCACGGCAGCAGATATCCCGACGACGCAGGTTCCGGAGAGGACGATAATCACGACGAGGGCTGGAAGTTGGCGCAAAACGACGAAGGCACCTTGATCGAGATTCTCACTGACGACTGGCTTAGTGATGCAATCAAAAGTGTGAGTGTTGGAAATTGTTGTTTTGGGGGCGTGAAAGTCGTTCCTGATCCATACCATGTCTTGGCTGGAGATTTCGTTGTTTTTTATTTGGGTGGTCCTTCTTTCTCCGTCCTTTGTCCCCTTGCATTTCTTGCCATCCCTTTTTCTTTTTTGCTGACCCTTGTTTCAATTGACACAGAACCTCGCCAAAGGGGCCAACCTCACCATCGTGACCTCCTCCTGCATGGGCGGCGGGATGCTCGACCAGCACCGTCTCACCCCGGGAATCCTGCTCGCGGGCTGCCACGAGTCGCAGTTCAACGTCAAGGCCCTGGCCGGCAAGGACCCGTGGACCGTGGGCATCGTCTCGACCATCAAGAAAGACATTCGGATGAAGCGCGGCGTGCCCACTTACACGGTGCTCTACAACAACGCAAAGAAATTTATCAAAGCCATGATTGATGACGGCCAGATAAGGTCGCCGAAGTATCTGGGACCGAGCCCCGAGGAGTGGCGGCCCATACCCATGCAGAGTGATATGGATGCGAGCCACCAGGATCCGCAGCTCATCTTCACCACCGGCTACGCGCACGTCGGCGAGGAGAGATTTCTCATGCCTTTCAATGCCCCCTCGGCGGGCGAGGCTAGGGGAAAGTTTGAGAGCTATCCGAAGGACGAGTATCCGCGGGACGAGCTTTGAGGCAGCGAGCAGCCCTTTTTATTGGTTTTGGTACAAGGAATAGTTTGGTGTAGTTTCCACCAGTTTCAGGTTCCTGTGAGATGGCAATGTCATTGACTGGAATATTACGACGTAGATGCTACAGATGCGAGCGGTAACTAGCTATAGCTAGCAAAGACAGATTAGTAAGACGGTACGTGATTCTGGCGCTACAGTCGAGTCATAACATGTCCCGTTCTATGATTTGGCCGATGACGACGTAGACCACAGATTGGCTAAATAGAAAGCAGCTCGCACAATTCATTTCAAGTGTACTACTTTTCCGTGAGCACCAGAGAAAAAAACAAGGCTTCAGCTCAACTCGAAAACCACATGTTTGAGGCGGCTTCAAGTCCCTCAAGTACAATTCGTATCAGATAAATGCTCGTCGGCAGAAACGCCTCCCCGGTCCGCAAGTTGCCAGTTGCTTACTACTAGGCACTACTTGGCAGCCGTCAGCTCGCCCAGTCCCGGCGCCAATACATCCCTCACCGCCCATATATGCGATGATACAGGGAGGTAGGCTGGTACCCAGTGCCTGTCCTCGATTCTCCTTGCAAACGATGATCATCATCATCTTAATGGTCGCCGAACTCTCATCGTTGGCGACCCTCGCGCCTGGATCTCTCTACACGCCCTTAGTCCATCCAATTAACAAACCTCTCCTCGCCTCGTGGCACGATTCTCAGATTAATCTCCTCCCCCGCGGGTAGCTGTAGTGTTACCTTGGACGTCGCGTTGTCGAGACGCTCCAGCACGATCCCTCTTGCCTTCATGTACATCTCTCTCAGACGCTCTCGTGAGCTGGTAGCGTCCTGTTTGCCGGATGCTGGCGATATTCCATCGCCTTCGACCGCCAACTCGATGCTATACGATGAAAAGACGACCGCCAGAGCCGCCACGGTTTCCGCCTGTGCAAAGCGACGCCCGAGACAGCTGCGCGCTCCGGCGCTGAAAGGAAAATATGACCCCTTCACGGGCCGGAAGAGTTGAGCGCTTTCCATGGGCCCCGCGACGTCGCCAAACGACTCAACCTCGGCTCCCTCTTCCTCTGACTCGGAGTCGCCCGGCGCGTCTCCCTGTCCCTTGGCTTGCTTGACCCACCTCTCCGGCACAAAGTCGTTGATGTCTGTCTTGCCAGGCCACAGTCGGCTCGGCTGCGTCGGCCAGTAACACGGAGTCGTCTGCACCACCATTGCTGACAGTATGATGAGTGTATCTGCCGGGATCATGTAATCGCGGCCCTTGATGACTAGGGGCTGTCTCTTGTGCGTCGTCTTGGGCACCCCAGCTACTGACGGTATCAGTCTTAGCGTTTCTTGAAACGACGCGCCAACCATGCTGGCGAGCAATCTGTCCACCACTTGATCATATTGCCAGGTTGCCGGGTCCGAGCCCCCCAATATCGAATCCAGGTCTCTCTGCACCTTGCGCTGAGCCTCAGGGAAGCAGGCCAGATACACAATGGCAAAGTGTATCGTGTTTGCCGTCGTTTCGTGCCCGGCAAGCTGTATGGCAAATGAGTTGCCGACAATGGCCTCTCTCGTCAGCCCACTCGGGCCACTTCCCGAACGCGCCAAATGGCCCATAGTGTCCATGCCGGAAATTTGCTGCTCTTTCTCATCGTCGGTCTCGACCGCCGCCAGACGCTCATCGAGAAGCTCATTCGTGAAGTTCAAATAGTCTGTCACTGCTCGTCCCACCCGTCTTGTCAATGTAACGGGAAGCATGTCTAAGACTTGTTAGAACTTGCGATTTCGGCCCTCGTTCCCGAATTCGTCAGCTTACTGAGTAACCATACGGGACAGGACAAGACCAATAGCAAGTTGTCCAACATCTCCTTCAGAGCATCCACAAACGACATGCTGTAGCCATGAGGCGCCTCGAGTGATGAGTACTTTGCTGACTCCTTGCTATGACCCTGGGGCAAGGGTTCGCCTGGCCACAGCAGCCGCAGGCCAAAGCCGACGTGGGCAATGACATGCAGCGCCAGTGTTCTCGTATCTTGACTAACGCAAGACAGATCTCTCCCTTTCATGCTTTTGTCGGAGTCTGTTGGCTTTTCTGAAGACTTTTGTGGGGACGTCCACCTTGCCAGCATTTTCTGCGCCTGAATGATGGATTCGTCAAATACGGACGCGGCATTGGTCTCGTTGAAGGAGCCCGCAATCAATCGCCGGTGGTTGCGCCACTCCGCGCCCTCGGTGGTGACGACATTGTGGCCGAAAAGGCTCAGAAGTCCATAAAGTTGCAACGGCTTCGGAAAGTTTTCTCGTCGACTGAAAATCCAGTCGTTTGCCTCTGCGTTGGCACTTCGCATTATGGTGGCGTTGGGTCCGACGATGAGAAAAATATCACCCAGACGCTCATACCACTCTCGATGCTTGCGATCCAGGTAGTCTATCGTCATGATCCTATTGGCCTCCAAGCGAGCACAGAGTCGAGAAGTCAGCGATCACGGTGGATTCAGTCAGGTTTCGTTTATACCCAGAGGGTGAAAAAAAGGAAAGCAAAGTAGAAGGAGAAGAAGGGAAAGAAAAACAGAAACGCACTCGAGACGATCTGTCCACCATCGCAGGCCCAATCGACCCACGAGGCACAGGAGCGGATAGATAAAGATTCGTGATGGTATCGATATGCAAAGCCATGCTAGGAAGAGCCGGGGCGCTGTCAGCCATCATGCCTTGTCTTCGATTGAGATGACTCGCAGAGGTCGTGTTTTGCGAAGCGAGGCAAGAAGGAGGAACAACATACGAACGACGACGTAGGGCAGGCCGCTCGCCTTGGCTTGACCAATGCTACGCCTACAGGCGAGGACATACTGCACAACGGAATGCGCGGCGAGAATGGTGAGGAGGATTGGGAGAAGGGCCATGGTTGCTGCGGAAGGCAAGTCGGGAGGTGTTGAAAGACACTGGTGCTAGTGATTGGTCCTCACTTGACTCCTTGTCAGTTTGTAGCTCAAATGACCTTGACAAGTCTGAAAGGAAGACCATCGGAGAGGAAGCCGTGAGATGGGATGGAAAAGCAGATGCACGGCCCAAGTAGCATCCGTCTATATCCTTTCTCTTTTCTCCCCCTCTAACTCCGCCTTTTCTCGTTTGTTTGTCCGAGACGAGACGTCATGGGTTTCGGCCTTTTCTTTCCCTTTTTGGCTCCACGCCTGTCACCCTACCCATGGCGTCATGACTTGGTTAGTAGTACATAGGTTAGGGTGGTTTTTTTTTTCGGATTCTTTCAATTCCTTTTTCGGTTCTCAAAAATGGTTTACACAATAACACTACGGGAGAAACGGAGCATTGAAGATGGGGGGGAGAGATTGCTATGCACCTGTAAAGTCGCCACTATCTAGAGCATTGTGTGTGCTAGCATTTTTTTTTCTTTATTTCCTCGTTGCCTTCCAGTTGAATTAGTAGCATATGGAGTATGTAATTACCTTTAAAAAAAATTACTGATATTCTCTTGCCATTCAAAGCTTTGCCTAGCCGAGTCAACTTTTTTTTTCAATAAAAAAGAACCAGATATACCGACCGGGCTTTACCAATAGGAAAATACATATTAAAGCATTTCAGATTACCAGCATCCACAAGCGGGGCCGCGGGCACGGGTAACTTTCAACCCGTGGAAGAAATGCGGGGTGGCTCTGGCCAAGAGCCGGCATGTTTTGGCTAACCCCCCGGGGCGGATCATTTCGAGAGACGAGGCCTATCTAAGAAGGAAAAAGAAGCCTCTTTACCCTATATAGATGATGGAACAAGGAGAGGGAAGTAGGAGAAAGAACAAAACGACAGGTTTTTCCTACTTGTGCTACGCGAATTCTCATCATGGGAAAATCCCCCCCCCTCTTCCACCAACCCCGAAAAAAAGAAAACCCCCATCACTATACATACAAATGCCTATTTAGGGAAAGATACATGATTCGTTCATATCAAGGCGACATAGAGATTGTTTTTTTTTTTTTTCATTCATAAAGGGATAAAATGACAGAAAAAAAAAGAGAAATGTACGCTGATATAAAAAGGTGATATTTTTCCTGCTTCGTCACGTTTGTAAATACGCGTATTTTTATGTTTTATTTTTTACCCTCTTTTTTTTGTGTGTTGTGCTGATACAAGGAGAGGTTGCATCGTTCCCCCGGATGGGACGAATTCCGAAGAGTTGCCTCGCTTGTTGTGCGGCGCCTTGGCTGGTTTTCCGTCAACGTTTCATTGTGGCTTTCTTGTACCAACTACGCATGACGCGGCATGAGTCGATAGAATGCTTTTGATTGCTTTTTTTTTTAAATTACGCTGCAGGAAGTATAACGTAGCATTTTAAGAACCTTTCTCGTACTAGGAAAAGGCCGTAGAAAGGGAGAAGTGCAAAAATGGTGATTAAATTGCAAGAGTAAAAAAAAAAAGAAAAAAAAAGAGAATTGCCAAGTGCGGGATATTTGACGCCGGTTGCTGTTGAAGAAATCCCAAACAAAAAATCCTACTCGGTTTTCCTTCCCCTCCTCGGATAATGCATATTCATATACTACGTTGAGTTATTGGTCTAGACATAAAAAATGTTGAAGACAAAAAAAAGAAAATATCATGACCGTCCGCTGCTGATGCACCCAGGCAAGTGTTGAAGAAAATGGGGGGGCTTGCTGGTTTCTGTTAAAGAGTTTCGATAATGTAATGTTGAAGTATAATAGCGAAGTACGAATAAAATCAAAATGGAGAGTGCCTCGGGTGTGCTTTAAAACAAACCGTCAATCTCGCCTGTCTCCAGATCGACGTCGACGTTGAGGTAGCCCGGAGCTGTGGGTAGGCCGGGAATCGTCTGGATGTCGGCGGCGAGAGCATACAGGTAGCCCGCGCCAGCCGCCATGCGCACATCCCGGATGGGAATGGTAAAGCCCGTGGGGGCCCCCTTGAGCTCCGGGTCGTGGGATAGCGAGTACTGCGTCTTGGCGATGCAGATGGGCAAGTTGCCGTATCCTTGCTTTGTGTACGTGTCAACCTTTTTCTGGGCCAGCTCGCTGAACTCCACAGCCGCGGCGCCGTACATCTTCTTGCCGATGGCCTCGATGCGCTCCTGCAC
Source organism: Niveomyces coronatus (assembly GCA_018831755.1). Classification (NCBI taxonomy): domain Eukaryota; kingdom Fungi; phylum Ascomycota; class Sordariomycetes; order Hypocreales; family Cordycipitaceae; genus Niveomyces; species Niveomyces coronatus. The sequence continues at coordinate 59,347 of JAFEME010000040.1, read as the reverse complement.
GGTGCCGTCGAGCCCGTACGTCAGGGAGAGCTGCTTGGGTTTCTCGCTGGCGGCGATGACACCCTTGGCGAGGTCAACGGCGCCGACGCCGCCGAGTGCCCAGTGATTCGACAAGATGGCGTCCTCTGCCCCGGCGGCAATGGCCTCTTCGCGGACGACGCGAATCTCGGCTTCCGTGTCGGTGGCGAATTTGTTGATGGCCACGACGACGGGGACACCAAATGACTTCGCGTTGGCGATGTGCTTCTTGAGGTTCACGCAGCCGGCGCGCAGAATGTCAACATTCTCCTCCCTGTAGACGGCATCTAGCGGAGCGCCAGGGGCAATGGGCGGACCGCCGCCGTGGACCTTGAGGGCGCGGATGGTGGCAACAACCACCACAACGTCGGGGACCAGACCAGAGGTGCGGCACTTGATGTTGAAGAATCGCTCACCGCCCATGGTAAAGTCGAAGCCAGCCTCGGTAACGACAAAACCTGCCCTTTCGCTGACATTCTCATCAGGCTCGGTTCCGGCAAGCTTCAGAGCAAGTCTGTCGGCAATGATGGAGCTCTGGCCGATGGAGATGTTTGCAAAGGGGCCGGCGTGGACGAAAACGGGGGTACCCTCAAGGGTCTGCATCAGGTTGGGTTTGATGGCATCCTTCATGAGGGCAGTCAAGGCACCGCCAGCACCAATGTCATCGCAAGTGACGGGATCTCCCTTGCGTGAAGTAGCGACCACCATGCGGCCGAGACGTTCACGCATGTCGGCAAGGCTCGTGCTCAGGGCCAAGATGGCCATGCATTCACTGGCAACGGAAATGTCAAAGCCAGTCTCGCGCGTTTGGCCCTTTTCCGTGGGCGCGGTACCGACAGTGACGCCGCGCAGGTGACGGTCATTGACATCGAGCACACGCCTCCAGGTGATGGTTTCGGGATCGATGTCGAGGCGAGCGAAGCGGCTGATTTCTTCCGGCGTCAGGTCGTCGGGGTTCTCTTTGTTGATGCCGAGCTTTCTCAGGCGACGGAACATGATGGGCGCGAATTTGCGCGCCCCGTTCTTGACAGGAACGAGGCGGCGAAATAGAGCAGCGTCCTTTTGTGAGTTTTCGTGGAAGATGCGCGTCTCGATGGCAGCGGCGAGTAGGTTGTTGGCAGCGGTGATGGCATGAATGTCGCCAGTCAGATGCATATTGAACTCGTCCATGGGAATAACCTGGCTGTAGCCACCGCCAGCAGCACCGCCCTTGATACCGAAGGTAGGACCTTGGCTGGGCTGTCGAACGTTGGCGAATGTGACGCGGTCGAGATGAGCACCGAGAGCCTGAGCGATACCCATGGTAGTTGTAGACTTGCCTTCACCAAGAGGGGTGGGCGTGATACCAGTGACGACGACGTAGCGGCCGTTGGAACGATGCTCAAGACGCTCGAGGAGGGCGAGGTCCACTTTGGCCTTGTACGCGCCGTAAGGCTCCAGCTCGTGAGGAGCAATGCCGACTTCCGCGGCAATACGGGTGATCTGCTTAGGCGTCTGGGCACGAGAGATGGCAATGTCGGATGGAACTGGGTCGAGCAGTCTGAGGGGCAAGGGAATGGTTTTGCGGAGCTTTTCTTTTTCAAAGAAGACGTTGGTAGCCTCGACGACGTTTTCGAGGAGCATGGCGACAGTCATGGGACCGACACCACCGGGGACTGGTGTGATGACCGAGGCGACCTCGGCAGCAGATTCGAAGTCGACGTCGCCGACGAGACGCTGACCGGACTTTTTGGTGGCGTCGGGGATGAAGTTTGTTCCAACGTCGATCACGATGGCGCCCTTTTTAAGCCACTCGCCCTTGACGAAATGGGGGGATCCTATAGCAGCAATGACGATGTCGGCCTCCTTGAGATGGTGCTGGAGGTTGGCGGTTCTGGAGTGGCAGACGGTAACGGTGGCGTCGGCGTTGCGGAGCAGATAGCTGACAGGGCTGCCGACAATATTGCTGCGGCCCAGGACAACAGCAGACTTGCCAGCCAGACTGACACCGGCCTCCCTGAGCAGGTGCATGACGCCCTTGGGTGTGCATGGTGTGAATATGGGAGTACCGCCGCGCTTGGCGAGCTCACCGATGTTGTTGGTACCAAACCCATCTACGTCCTTCTCGTCGGCGACAGCAGAAGTCACGGCATACTCTGAGAGGTGGGCGGGGAGAGGCAGCTGTACGAGAATGCCATTGACGGACGAATTGTGGTTCAATTGGCGGATCAGATCGAGAATCTCGGGCTCAGAGATGGACTCGGGAAGGGGGATGAGTTGGCAGTCGATGTTGGCCTGCAGATGTGGGGTTAGCAGCAGGCGGGTGTGACGTGCAGCGGCAGACATGTGATCTAAGCAGGGGGAATGATGCATGTACATACTTCTTCGGCAGCTTTGAGCTTCATGCGAACATATGTACCTGACGAGAATTATACGGGATCAGCAGCTGCAGAGCCGGGTTCTGCTCGAGATATCGGTAGAGGGGAGACAAACTGGAATCAGGACGGCCGCCAACTATGAGACGAGACGAGTTAGCGAGAGAAATTTAAAAAAAAAAAAAAAAATCATGTCATAAATGAGCGTGGACCAAGCGCAATGGCTCGGTCATTTGCCGCGAGTAACAATAATGCTGCAGTGAGAGGGCTATTCCGGGGCATCGCACCTTGGATAATCTTGAGAGACGGACGATAGCGGGGGTTTAATTTCTGCCGCTCGGCAATCTCACGGCCGATGCGCTCGCGGATGCCCTTTGCAATGGCATTGCCGTCGAGTTTAGTGGCGGCCATGGCTGGCGTAGCTGAAGCGGCAGCGAAGGAGGAGTAGGAAGAACAGGAGAAGGTTCGTCGCGCGCCGCCGTGTCGGTGCAGAGGAGAAGAGGCAGGCCTCGGGAACGGAGCGTCGTGACGGTGGTGAGAAAAAATGGACGAGGGGCGGTTGAGAGCCGAGACCGAGCATCGGTGCATTTGATGGCATGTGGGCGCTGAGTAGGAGTAGTAGTAGGGCAGCGGGGTGCTGGCGACGGCAGCAGCAGCAGCGGTATCGGTGGCGCTGCTGGTGGTGGTGACTGCGCAGACGGTGCTGTAGCCCGAGCGGCGGCCGGCGGCCGCGGCGGCAGCAATCGCTTGGTTGCGACGAAACATGGCGAGCTTTGGCCTGATGTTTCCTTTTTTTTCCCCTTGGCTTTGTTTTTTTCTTGCTGGGTTTGTTTTGCTTTCAAAGACGCAGGACCCAGCCTTTGCTCAATCGGCCGTTTTGTTTGGAAAAGCGGCCCGCGTTGTGTCGACTATAGTAGGTAGGTAGCCCGCTCGGTGGTCCAGACGTTTGAACAGAGGAAGAAATTTTCCAGCGCTTCGCCTCGCCTGAAAACGCCAGAACGTGTCTCTGTCGCTCGTTGGTGTTGGTCTAGCCGAGATCCGCTGCGGATACGGTGGGCAAGGAGCCAATGGTGCACTTTCTTCTCTGCTTTTATCCTCCTATATGATGTCAGCCTCGTAAATCGAGGTAAATTGTTTCCAGGGTTGTTCTTCTCGCCGTCATCGAACAACGTATATGTGCTTGCTTGTCCGGTCTGGTCTTGTATCAGGTACCACCGCCGGCATCTTTTGCGGGTCCAGAAGATACTAGTAGGTGCAAACACAGGCCCATCATAGACTTGGGCTTCATCCCTTCTTATAAGAACACGTCGCAGCTGTCCGCTTCCCTCTCTACCCTAGCCTCATTGGCCTCTTTATATGCAACCGAGACAAAGCTACCCAATCGACTAGCTCATGGCGATTTTAGAGGGAACTCCCCCGCCCCCGCCCCTTTCCCGGTACCAACCCTACCGGCACGCCGACGCCGACGCCGCCGTCCCAAGCCACGGGGTGAGCATCCGTCACCTGCCTTGTATGCAGCCAACCACCACCGTTGATCCCGCACTACCTCCGCTTCGCTCGCTGTGTCTTGCTTCCCTCCCCGGGCACGGGGGTGCATCGAAAGCTGTCACAAGTGGTTACCTTACCCACCAAGCTGACTACTAGTCTGCAGACATTAGGCCCGATGGTGGCTGCGTCGGCAGTACCAGTACATACTCGTATGTGCGTATACTACGGTCAGGACTTGCTTTGAAGCGTTGGGACAGCATCCCTCCCTGGTGGGCGATCAAGCTTGTTTGAGGAGATGTTTGGTTCAGTGAAGAACTGCATCGCCGACCAACTGACCAATTACTTCATTGCAGTATAGTATCGCTGGCGGTCAATACGTGGACTCGCTTCTCGGCATTCATCTTCAGTCGGCCAGGTTTTGTGACGACGCCCTCCAGACTAACACATCACACATTTTCCGAAACCTACATGCATGGCCTGCAAAAGACTGGATACGACCTCTCAGAGTGGCGCATAAATTTTCACATCCTGGCGCATACGGCGCCACCGACTTGACTTGTGCATCATGCAGAGTAGCTCATTGCAGCCCGCAGACAATGCAATACACTGCTACGGCAGTTCTTAGCTGCACGTTTCTCCGACGAGGAAACGTCGCGAGTCCCCCGACCTCGACGATGAGTACTTGCGCTACACCTTATATCTGTGGGCGACGTCCTCGACTTCCGCCCGTATTCAGTCACAAGTGCCGCTGCGCGTAAAACAAGGCATGGTCGACATACTCTTGGCCAGCGCATCGTCTCGTCGATTATCATTACGTGATTGTGAAATTTGCGGAGCATAACGTGATCGGGGCCGATGCCCGGTTGGCCCAGGCGTGCCCAGGTGAGGGGAAACCCTGGCATACGTACATACATACTGTACACATCATCGCTCATCAGCGAGCCCAGGGTGTATATGCACTTATTTCTCACTTGGTTCGCAACGCGGCCCCTGGTGGTAGCTTCGCGGCAAGTTGGGGTTTCATTTGTCTCAAAGACTTCTTTGCCCTTTTTTTTTTTCTTTTTTTTCCTTTTCCCTCCATCAAACAATATTTGCTTTTGCCAAGGTTCGTGTATCATCATGCCGTTCTTGCCTACGGCTGACTGGCTGGATCGTGGCTGTGGCTTGCAGCGAGGCTAGCCGACTTACACCATTTTACGGAGCGATTTGCCGCATCGAGAATGCCAGAAGTAACATCGTTTGAGGTCTGGCAGAGCAACCCTCGGGCAATATGCTGGCACCCTGCATCGATTCGAGAGCTGTCGAGACTGAGGAGCGACTAGTCTACAGTAGATGATGTGATTCCGGTAAGATGTACCTCGGACGGTCTAGTCTTCTATGCAATTTTCGTTTGGCCTTCATACACAGGCCTACAATTGTCCAGGTTTCATTTCTGTTTCTATCAAGATCGATAACTCGTAGCTGTGGTTACAGTCGAAAAACCTCGTCGCAGGTACTCCTTAAACCCAGGTCACCGCTTTATGTGGCGCCGGTGGCGACGGCAGTATCTGCGCATCTTGCTCACCACTCCCGGTGAAGGAGTCGCTCGTTGCAGTAAAAAATCGTGCTTGCCTGGCAGCGTTTTATGTCTCCCAAATCCCAATTAGCTGGGGTCATATCGTCTCAGGCCTTCAATTAACCTAACATGCGATCCGTCGTCATTCGGTCACAAACGAGCGAGTAACGGGGCGTCACCACCAACCTGCGCGACTTCCTGAGTTTTGTATCTGCCTTCATCTCCTCCGCTTCTCCCAACAGTCAATCCTCTTCTCGAACGACATCTCTCTCTTCCACTCTTCACTATCCTGCCACCCCAGAAATCGTGCCAACTCACATATAAATATCGATAAAAGCACCATCCATCAAGCCGCCGCCGCCGCCACCACATCTCCCACAACAACAAACGGCCACAACCGCCCACGCAGAACCAGCACGATGCCTCGAGCCGCGCACGTCGCCGCCGCGCAACCGCTCCTCGGCAGCACCACCGCCGCCACCGCCTCCTCCCCTCCCCTCGACCCCTTCCCTCACTGCGACCGGCCCGGCCGCCTCTACGCCTTGCGCCGCGCCTGCGCCGCCGCCCTGGCCTCCCGCCGCAAGCACTACGTCGTCATGGCCGTGGTCGCGTTCGACGTCTTGGCGCTGCTCGCAAACGTCTTCATCCAGCTCCTCGCCTGCGAGACGCGCCGCTCCGACGTGCCGTGGGTGCGCGCGCTGATCGCGGCGCTCGAGGTCACCGGCCTGGCATTCAGCAGCGTGTTCATGGTCGAGCTGCTGGCGTGCCTGTACGCCTTTGGGTGGAGGTATGTTGTGACACCCTTCTTCTTCGGCTCCGATTCGTTCATTTTCATTTTCATTTTTATTTTCTTTAAAATAGCTATCCCTTTACTCTTGCACAAGCATGACTTAGACCAGCACAAGAAAAGAAAAAAGGAAAAGTATTAAAAGTATCTTCATAGCTATCTCTCTTCCAAGTTCCACCTCTTCGATGCCGCCGTCATCGTCCTCAGCTTCTTCATCGACGTGGGCCTGCGCGGACCCACGGGGTCCATCGGCTCCTTCATCGTAGTGCTGCGTCTCTGGAGGCTCGCCAAGATCTCCGAGGAGGTCGTCCTCGGCGCCACGGAGCGCATGGAGATGCTCGAGCGCCATATTGATGACCTCGAGGCCGAGAACAAGCACCTCCGCGCCGCCATTATCAAGGCGCAGGAACAAAGGCGCGATGCCAACGCCAGACAGCGTATGATTTGACTTCCTGTCGATATTTCTAGAGCGTCGCACGGACATGGCGACATGATATGACAGTATGACCAGCGAGCCTCATGCTTGGCTTACATTTTTACACTACATTAATCACACCAAGCGTGAAACAGTTGATGACCCGTTCAATGATTCATTTCTATATGCCATTCCACTCATGCTCATGGATTGCCTTTATAATGCTCTGCAAAAGACCATCGTTCATTCTTCCCAGTATAGCCTCTAATGAAGCACAAGAAGGCCCGAGAGACAGATGCCGCACCACGTAATGGAATGTGCCACCGATGAATATGCAGTAATATCAAAACTCCGCAGATATGCCATAGATCCAGAGATCTCTGTCCCCCTCGCGAGGGTCGACCCGTGCTATACGAAGGCTTCAACACAAATGTTCCCCTATATACAGTTTTCAGTCGTGATTTCTAATAAAAAAAAAACCAGAAGCGGGTTCATGTTGGAACGTGGACGGAGGAGTTCTGCTACTGCAGGAGGTCAAAAGGTAGAATCGAAGAAGGAGTCTTGATAGTTTGTGGTTGTGAGTGCTGTCGCGGAAAGTTTGCTGTTCCTTCAAGAATGTCGGCTCCGCTTATTGCCAGGGTTGAGCGAGTCTTTGCCGCCGAAGCAGCCACCGAAGAAGTCGTCAAAGTTGATGCGTCGCTTCGCGCCGGCCCCTCGACCCAGGTATCCCGATGCCCGCGGGCGCCCCGTCGCCGCCCCCGCCAGCCGCGCCTTGGCCGCCCGCGACGGAAAGGCGGGTGCGTCGTGCGGTCGCGCGTCGGAGAGATCGAGCGTGGCGATGTTCGGGTACGGATGTGCCGACTGGAACGTGAAGCTGTCCTGCGAGGGCACGACGTAGTGCATGGGCTCCTCGTGTGCCCGCTGCTGGCTCGTTATCGTGATAGGTGCTGGCGAGCCAGCTTTGTGCTGCTGCTGCTGTTGTTGTTGCTGCGCTGCCATCTGCGGCTCGGTGCTCGCGCGTGTCATCTCGGGGGAGGCCGTTCGCTCGGCGGCCTTTTCCGATTCGTCCTCGCTTTCGGTGCTGGGCAGGGCGGCCATGTCACTGTCACGGCCGTCGAGCCTCTCGGTCGCCCACCTCCGGACGCCCCAGCCCTCGCCGTCGCACAGGCCCAGATTTTCCCTGTCGAGAAACCCGAGCAGGTCCTCCAGGCAGTCCTGATACCCGTCGGATCGCGCCCTCGACTCGGCGAGGGCCGACGTCTTGTAGAGTTTCGTGACGGACAGCGCGGCGGCCTTAAATACGTCCAGCAGCTGCTCGGGCATCTCCAAGGGTGGCGCCGGGGGTTGTTGTTGTTGTTGCTTGCCGCTCCCTCCGGGGGCTCGTGAGCTGTCCATGATGGTACGCCGCCTTGTGTATTGCGACAGCTAGTCTCTTCGACTGGCTCTCGCCGCGTTTCACGGTTTAGAAGTGGTGTGTCGTACGGCAGAGGCGATGGCGGCCGCCCGCAGGAAAAGTCGGATTCTTGTTGAATAGAGGGGGGGGAGAAGGCCACGCAAGACCTATGTGCCCCGCTCTGTTTTCTGTTGTTGCTCAGTTTAGGCCGCGGAGAGGCTTCGTCCGAACGCTGAAGGATATGGGCTTGACACCGGGATGGTATTGGCCCGCGGACAAGATTTGTCTCTAAATAGCAGAGATTCCTTGTTGGAGTGCTAACGGCGGTGTCTGCGAAATCATAGAGGCATTTTGCGATGTGGATAAGCACTGGGTGGGCTCCGACACGTGATGAATTAGTAAAGGTCTCGTGTCGAGGACTCGGACATTTCCCAGCGATTTGGCCTTATGATTTAGGCAATCTATGTATTAGCGCGTCACATGAAGAAAATTTATTTCCTCTTGGTGAAGACACGAATGATGAGCAATAGAAATATCTGCCGAGTGCGGGAATAGCAACGTTTGACGAGCTCTGGAAGACGTACAGGGTAAGTTGATTAGGGTCACCAGGGGCTAGTAGTGCGTTAGATGTTGAGGGGTGCTTACAGGAACAAGCAACATATTGGCAATGACCAGTGATACATTTGCTCTGCTTCGCTTCTGAAACAAAGCTAGAAGATTTGACCGGATAATGAACAGAAATCGGCCTGTCAAAGGAATATCATGTGTGACTCACACTCTGCATATCGTACAACAAATGCAAAACCCGGGAGTGCAGAGCCACGTGCCAAGTTGGGGTTCTAGCACTTCAAATTCAACGCCAGATGGAACATCATGGTTGGTACAGTACCACCGCCGTCCTGTATGGTACCTACAGTAGTACACTGTCAAGCAAATAAGGGGGTATAAGCCAGCTACTGACAAGTAGCCGGCTAAGACTTTTGCTTGACATACACACTGGTGATTCAGTCTCTACTGTCGTGTCCCTTGTAGTGCGTGATAGTGCGGTCAATCTGATAGCCACTGCTGGCTTTTTGACTCTGTGCAGCGCGCGCGACCATTCAAAATAGAGCCTCGTGGAAAAGCCCCCCTGCTGCGATTGGATCCTGAGCTATAATATGGTATCGATGCGTTCGAGTTCGATTCGGCGTGCACGAAGAGTTATTCCAATAGAGCCTAGGTTCTGTGCTTTGGCTCAAATACATGTACATAAAGTCGATGACTAACCTACCTCCTGGTGACCAAAGCTGTTCACACAATGGTACTTTTCTCTTTGCGGTCGCTCTGTAACTACGACTACGTTTGTTGCTCTGCCTTGCTTTGAATTTTTTAGTGTCTGACTATGATCTCTGTTGACTCCCCTATTTCGAGTTGTTTGCAGTTCCGTTGAACCGATAAGTAGAGTACCTATGACACAATGATTGTATTCTGATGCACTGATAGCACTTGTGTTTTTATCTACTAGAAAGTATTTCTTTGTCTAAATCTACCAGTTTAGTACGTAGTAGTTCTTCACACGTCGTCTTCATTCTCGTAATATACTCAGCATCAATCGCGTTAGTCGTCGCGACCGACTCTGCACCATCAAGCGTCGCGCAATACTCGGCCAGATCGGCCAAGGTGGCAAATTCACTCCTCCAACAGCGCAGTGTCAACATATCTAGCTGGGACTCAGACGTGAGTTCCGGAAACACTCCGGTGCGGAAGAGCTCGACGGACTCTGGGCCTTTATCCTCGTACGGCTCGAGGCCGTGCGTTATGTTGTAGAGGATCGAGCCGAACGCAAACTGCTCGGTCTCGGCCCCGTACAGGTCGTGATTAGGAGAAGACCATGGCGGAGGAAGTCCGGGATCCAAGTCTCCAATCTTGGCGCAGCTGTCAAAGTCCACCAGCTTCATATGATCCCCGCTGTCGAGGAGGAGGTTTGATGGGCGCAGGTCCCCCTGGACGAGCCCGATGGACTCCAGCCAGGCGAGCGCGCTGGACAGCTCCGCAGCCCACTGCTCAACCTTGGCCGTCGGCTCCAAGCGCAGGACTTCGAAGCACTCGAGAGTCTTGGGATCTTGGCGCCGGTTGCCACGCAGGCGGGCGTCGAGGCTGTCGGGCATTAACTGCATAAAGTGTGCGTAGGGGAGTCGGAGGAAGCTCTTGATGAAGTGCGGCGGCGGGGAAGGGTCGCCCTGCTCGATCAGCGCGTAGGTTTCGTTCTCGCGGCGGAACTCATCCTCACGGCCTGGGCAGAGAAATTTGAGGGCGATGCCGGGCGCCACTTCGAAAACCCATCCCGTAGCGCCGCCGGAGATGTATTCGAATCTGTTGAATAAGGACCGGGGAAAGACTCGTTCCGGCCTTTCTGGCATGGTGGCGTTTTAGGGTGACTGTGTAGCCTAGAGAAATCACAGAAGGTTTTTAGGGGGGCTTCTTGCAATAAGGGGTCTTGCATTCGCAAACCCGGGGGCGGTCACTTGTGTAGCATGCCGCGTAGATACCTACAGTATCACCGCCTTATAGTATACATCGTTATGTTACTTGCTTCGATCAATCACACAGTGCCCATATTTATCATCTCCAGCTTTAGATGCGTCACTAAAAAGTAGGTTCTGCCCAAGGTGTACGTTGTCCGTCTAAGTGGCCTGTGGTAAGAGGCAGGAACGGCCGCAAGTGAAGCTTCTGCTTTAGCAGAGGCTTGTGATCTTCGGGCACGCTATCATTACTCTTCAGCAAGAAAGGATGAACGGTGCATATTGTATGCGATAGAGTGAGGTCCGGCCGCTTAGCCTGCCCTGCGGTGCAGCCTTGCAGCCTCGAGCCAGCATACTTGTGTACAGTAGATAACAACGATGGCCCCGGGTCACCTAAAATTAGAGCAATCATCGATTGAGGGTATGCTGAGTTCTTCTCGTCATGTTTCGACTATCCTTACTACATGTCTGAGACTCAGGCTCGACAGTCGCCATCACAAGGGGGGCGGGCAACTGTCTCGCTCTGATTCCGCTGTGAAAAATGCAGTGATTAATGAGAGAGCCATCCAAAAAATGTATCATGATGCTATTTATTTGTGCTACGTGCCCTATGCATGTGTTTTCTCGCCCTCCCCTGTTATTGCTACATTTCTCGAACACCTCACGAGATACGTCGCCGTAGATACTTGGCCCACGCATCACTTGTCGACTCGACCCAGTAGTCAACAAATTGCGTGATACATGACGGACGCCCTGTTTTGTTGACATATATAATCTTGCGCTTTTCTTTGCGAACTGAAGTGGCAAGTCATCCATCGGGCCTGCTTCTTTGGGATACTGAGATTCAAGATTGTTCCTCGAAGAAATGGAAAACGTAGCGAAGGCCATGTCGGAGAAGGGTGATGGATGGTCAATGGCGAGCAAACCTGCCTTGCACAAAGAATGGAAGTAAAAGGTAGCCTTCAGTGGCCATGCACAACTGCAAAACTCGAGATAGGTCATGACTAGCAACTGCACGGGCTGCAGGGCGTAGTATCAAGTGCTCGTTATATGTAGCGATAATTATGTTGGTGATGCCGCGCGGTCACCGGGAAGTCGGGCCCGCAAGCAGTCCACTAGGACCATCTCGCTGTAATATATTCCTTCCTAGCCAAGAGGTCATCGCTTTGAGAAAAAAGCCTTTCGGATTCGGCTTCTGCTTAGGATTTTGGTGCGAGGTGCCTTGACTATGAGGAGGATAGACAGCTCTGCTCCGCGTGCGAAGCGCCAACGGGGCTGGGTTGGAGGAGCCGCTTCACGGTGCAGAAAGATTCATCGATCTGGTCAGCGTATACTGGCGCGGTGGAAAGGCGTCGCGAGGGAGCCTACAATGACCAGCACGTGGGTATAAAGATGCCATGGTTCAGAACAAGAGTAATCTGTTAGCCGCTGGTGCTGGTCCTTCTGGCGGCGACTGCTGTGCAACGGTGTACACGGACGCACATGCGCAGCCCTGGGTGATACATGTTTGTGTTTTGTGCTATGCGTCGCGTGCGCGTGTGTTTTTGCTGTGTAGTGTATCGCCCTCTTGTCCAGTGAGACTTTTGTTTGTCGAATACGAGTATCAACCCCGATCCTGGTGCCGTGCTATTTAGGGCATGAACAGTACTGTACATTCTTTCACGAAGTACTGTACGAGGTACTGACTGTGCCTTTTCTTTGTCATTCTTAGGCTCGGGCCCGGTACGCTGAGGCACAAGCCACATTAGCAATAGCCACTTGAGCACCAGCCCAGCCCGCGCTAAACGATAACCCGTTAGATCCCCTTCCCTGCCCTCTCCCCAGGCTGGGCACTTTGAATGCGCAACTCAGAAGCTTCCATCTACTCTGGATTTTTTTTTTGGACGAGAAAATCTACATTAAACAATAACAACGGCCGCAATCGAAAACTCGAACGGCCCAATTCATCGAATCGCCGCGCTCCTCAGCTCGAACAAACCCCTCTCCTCATCAGACTTCCCCGATTCAAGCACACACATTCGTCAAGAAACTTGTCATTCGACGCGTCTAGAGGCGCATTTGCGCGTATAGAGGTTTGCCTCGAAATCGCCTGCCGTCATGGCGCCAGTGCTTCAGGTCGACGCCGCCGACACCGACGCGTCAATGTCTGATGCCCCTCCCCGTCAGACCACTGACAAGATGGTACGCTATTTAATGCATCACTTTTGTCGCAAATCTTGATGGCTTTCCCGGCCGCCGCTGACCGTCTTGTAGGATGTCGAAGAAACACCAGATTACACCGACTCCGATACCAACCCCAACACAACTGCTAGTAGCGTTGTCGGCGAGCCTCTCGGCGATGGTAGGAAACGCAGATCAGAAGCCACAGCACTGCGACGGAGCATATTTGGCAGGAAGCATGACCGTCTAGGCGAATCAAAGGTATGTCTCTGTTACTTGGTGGTGTTCTCGGCCTGCCCTGCACTGTCGCATCGGGATGACCCTAACGAGAAGCGTAGGAGGATGACACAATCCGGCGCTTTCGTTACCTGCTAGGTCTCACTGACCTCTTCCGACACTTTATCGAGACAAACCCGAACCCCAAGATACGCGAGATCATGGCAGAAATTGACCGTCAGAATGAAGAAGCCACACGTGGGAAGAAGTCTGGGCCCAGACAAGGCGGCGCCACTAGTGAAAGAAGACGCCGCACTGAGGCCGAAGAGGATGCCGAGCTTCTCAAGGATGAGAAACATGGTGGTTCTGCCGAGACCGTCTTCCGTGACTCGCCTGGCTTTATCCAGGGCCAAATGCGAGATTACCAGGTGGCAGGTCTCAACTGGCTCATCTCGCTACATGAGAATGGTATCTCCGGAATTCTTGCCGATGAGATGGGTCTCGGAAAGACATTACAAACAATTTCGTTTCTCGGTTACTTGCGCCACATCGTAGATATCACTGGCCCGCATCTGGTCATCGTACCCAAGTCAACCCTCGACAACTGGAAGCGCGAGTTTGAGAAGTGGACTCCTGAGGTCAATGTGCTTGTGCTTCAGGGTGCCAAAGACGAGCGACATCAGCTCATCAACGAACGTCTGGTTGATGAGAAATTTGACGTGTGCGTCACGAGCTATGAAATGGTTCTGCGCGAAAAGTCACATCTCAAAAAGTTCGCCTGGGAGTATATCATCATAGACGAGGTATGAGTTCCCGAATGGGAAATTCGCTTTGCGTGCTGGCTAACGTACGTGCTGCATAGGCCCACCGCATCAAGAACGAGGAATCATCGCTTTCGCAAGTAATCAGACTCTTCTCTTCCCGGAACCGTCTCCTCATCACCGGCACCCCCTTGCAAAATAATCTCCATGAGCTTTGGGCTCTGCTCAACTTTCTTCTACCCGATGTCTTTGGTGATTCCGAGGCCTTTGATCAGTGGTTTTCTGGCGAGGACCGTGACCAAGACAAGGTAGTACAACAGCTGCATCGCGTGCTTCGACCCTTCCTGCTGCGTCGCGTCAAGAGTGATGTGGAGAAGAGCCTGCTACCGAAGAAGGAGGTCAATCTCTACCTCGGCATGTCCGAAATGCAAATCAAATGGTACCAAAAGATTCTCGAGAAGGACATTGACGCCGTCAATGGTGCCGGCGGCAAGCGTGAATCCAAGACGCGGCTGCTCAACATTGTCATGCAACTAAGAAAATGTTGCAATCACCCATACCTCTTTGAAGGTGCCGAGCCTGGCCCTCCATACACCACCGACGAGCATCTGGTATACAATGCCGGGAAGATGAAGGTCCTTGACAGACTACTCAAGCGCTTGCAGGGGCAGGGCAGCAGGGTTCTGATCTTCTCACAAATGAGCCGTCTGCTGGACATCTTGGAGGACTACTGCGTTTTCCGGGAGTACAAATACTGCCGTATTGACGGTTCGACTGCCCACGAGGATCGCATCGCCGCCATCGATGAATACAACAAACCCGGCTCGGAAAAGTTTGTTTTCCTCTTGACTACTAGAGCCGGCGGTCTGGGCATCAACCTGACAACCGCCGATATCGTCATCCTGTACGACAGCGACTGGAATCCTCAAGCCGATTTGCAAGCCATGGATCGCGCGCATCGTATCGGACAAACAAAGCAGGTTGTTGTCTACAGGTTCGTGACGGACAACGCCATCGAGGAGAAGGTACTAGAGCGCGCAGCCCAGAAGCTCCGTCTCGACCAGCTTGTCATCCAGCAAGGCCGTGCTCAGATCGGTGCCAAAGCGGCTGCTAACAAGGATGAACTGTTGTCCATGATCCAGCACGGCGCTGAGACGGTCTTTCAGTCCAAGGGCTCTGCGTCCGGTAACACCGATGGCCTGAATGATGATGAGATTGACGCCATTCTGAATCAGGGCGAGTCTCGTACTAAACAGTTAAATGCCAAATACGAGAAGCTGGGCCTCGACGATCTTCAGAAGTTCTCTTCGGAGTCGGCCTATGAGTGGAATGGCGAGAATTTTGCCAACACCAAGAAGGACATCGGTATGACATGGATCAACCCTGCCAAGAGAGAGAGGAAAGAGCAGTCATACTCCATGGACAAGTACTTCCGACAGGCTATGTACCCGAATCCCAAGGCGGACGCAAAACCCAAAGCTCCGAAGGCACCTAGGCAAATACCCGTACACGACTACCAGTTTTATCCTGCCAGGCTCCAGGAACTCCAAGAACGGGAGACGGCCTACTATCGTAAAGAAATCGGATACAAGGTTGTTCTCCCAGACGGTGAAGAGGATACACTCTCCGATCGCGAGGCCGAGCGTGCGCTGGATCAGCAAGAAATTGACAACGCCACGCCACTGACCGAAGAGGAGCGTGAGGAAAAGGAAGAACTCTCCGCGCAGGGCTTCGGAAACTGGAGCAAGCGCGACTTTCAGCAGTTCATTAATGGTTCGGGCAAATTCGGCCGTACCGCCTACAGCGGCATTGCAACGGAAATTGGCAGCAAAACGGCCGCCGAGATCAAAGAGTATTCCAAAGTCTTTTGGCAGCGTTATACCGAGATCGCCGACTACAGCAAATTCCTCAAAGTCATAGAGGACGGTGAGGAGCGCACACGCCGGATCGATCAGCATCGCAAGCTTCTCCGCAAGAAGATGCAACAGTACCGCGTGCCGCTGCAGCAGCTCAAGATCAACTACTCCGTCTCCACCACCAACAAGAAGGTGTACACGGAAGAAGAGGATCGGTTCCTTTTGGTGCTGCTGGACAAGTACGGGATCGACTCGGACGGATTGTATGAGAAGATGCGCGACGACATTCGCGAGTCGCCGCTGTTCCGGTTTGACTGGTTCTTCCTCAGCCGCACGCCTGTCGAACTGTCGCGTCGGTGCACGACGCTGATCACCACCATTGTCAAGGAGTTTGACGACGCGTCCGCCGGCCGTGGCGCCAACGGAGCTGCCAACGGCAAAGGGAAGCGCGAGCCCGAAGACGAGGATGACGAGGATAGTATTCTCGGCATGCCGGCAAAGAAGAAGGCCAAGAACGGCGTCAAGGTATGCTCGCTACATCGCTACACCTCGAGTATCGTTTTTCATGCTCGAGAAAACTATGGCTAATCTTTTCCTGCGTTCCGATAGAACAAGGCGCTAGATAATGTCAAGTCCAAGTCGGGCAAGGGCAGCAAGGCGAGCTCAGCGGTGCCGTCGCGTGCGTCGAGCGTGGCGTCGAGCCACTCCACCGCAGGCAAAAAGAAGAAGGCGAAAAGGTGAATTTGATTTGATTCTAGTAGATAGACATTGCAGGAATACAGGTTGAGCTCGGGTTTATGCTATTTTGTTCTTGAAAGGGGTGGGTGGGTGGCTCTGTATGTTTATGTGACGATTTGTGTCGGTTTTTTTTTCCACCGTTGGTCTCACTGATTTTGTAGGGTTCGGTATTGCATCTCTGACTTGTTAATTCTGTCTGGTCAAACACGGATGGAGACGAATTTTGCTGATACTAAAAGTACTTTTTTTCAACTGCTTTGTGATATGTGCCGTTGCGAAAATCTAGGATGACAGTGTTTCTTTCATGGTCCGTCTAATGACGCCTTGATATGCGAGGCCCGTCGAGTAGGCAAAATGGCAACCTTGTCCATGATCTTGGCTTGCGCTGATACGTTGATGATTTCTTTTCCGTCTAAATCTCAAACATGTATTCACATCGGCCTTTTGTGACTATTTCGAAAGACAGAAAAAAAAAAGAAAGACACAATCCCCGCGAAAAAGATGAAACGCCGATACCGATATGCAAGCCCACAGGAGGTCCCCAGCAACAGAAAGAAACACGAGTGCCCTTTGGGCGGCCCATCGCTCGAGTATTGGTTCCTTAACAGCCCAGTCTAGACGGAAAGCAGAGAATCGTTAAAGGCCCAAGCATTGCCGCTGACCGGCTGAGAGAGGAAAGAGTCGAGTCCGCACGCCTCAAAAGACTGAAAAAATAGGGAATAAAGGGACAAAAAAAGAAGTCGCCTCATCCGGATATCACTTTTCTGTCTCTCATGTCATTCATTAATTTGTGTTTTTGTTTGGTCCCGTTCTACTGCAATCTGTTGGCCCGCTCGCGCTCAACCTCGTACGTGAAGTCAAAGTAGCCCTTGTCAAAGTGGTGCACGCGGACGTAGCCGTCCTCTCCGCCGCTGGCATAGCTCTTGCCCGTGGGGTCGGCGGCGACGGTGTTGAGCGGGCCAAAGTGGCCACGGACACGACCGACCTCGTCCTCGAAGATCTTGTGGTAGAAGCGCGCCTCGAACTTGCCCTGACGAGCAGAGGTGGTGGTGACGTCCATGGCGGCCTGGCCACCGCCGAGGATGACAAAGTCCTTTTTGAAGGTGATGGCGGCGCTGTTCAGGGGCGTGTCGGCGGTGTAGGTCTTGAGGATCTCGAGGTCGCGAGTTGAGATGAGCTAGAAGAACTACGAGTTAGCAAGCAAGAAAACAAGATAAGTTTGAGAGTAGCACTCTTTTTTTCGTGAGTAGCGGGGCGGAAGAACCCGTACCTTGGCAGACTTGTCCTTGCTGGCTGTGATAAAGTATGAGCGGTCAGGTGACCACTGTAGGTCGACAATGGGCTGGTTGAGCTCGTGGATGGGGTAGTTGAGAAGGAGGTCGCCCGATTTTGCGTCGTACTGGCTGACGCTGCCATCCTCGTGGCCGGCGATGATGTACTTTGTGAGGGCGCTCCAGCCGGCGACGGTGGCCTTGCTGTCGTCGCAGACAATGGTGAGGGCGCGCTCGTCGGACTGCTCGGCGTCAACGTCCGGGTTGATGTCGAAGGCGATGATGTTGGATAGGTAGCCCATGCGCTTCTCGGTGACGCCGAGCAGGCGGGTGCCGTCCTCGCTGAACTCGACGCGCTTGACGGCGGTGGGGAACTCCCAGACCTTGAGGCAGCGGCCCGTCTTGACGTCCCAGAGGCGAATGGTGTTATCGGCGGAGCCCGAGGCGATCATGGTCGAGGTCGGGTCGACGTCGACGGTCCAGATGGCGCCGACGTGGCCCTGGTAGGTGCCGAGGCGCTCGCCGTTGTGCGCGAACCAGGCGCAGATCTGCTGGTCCTTGGAGACGGAGAAGAGGAGATCGCCATCGAGGTTGTACCTGAGGAAAAGGGCAAAGCCTAGTCAGTACAAATAGTCTTCTTCTTGCGACGACTGGTAAAGAAAAAAAAAAGAAAAGGACAGAGGGCGGAAATGCTGCGATGCTGGGAGCTGTGTCGCCGCCCCTCATTTGGTGGGACCTACTTGATCTGGGTGAGCGCACGCTCGTGGCCAGAGAGAAGGATAGGTCTCATGATGGCGTCTTCTGTGCGGTGGCCCGGTCTGACTGGATCGTGTGCGATTGACTTGGGTCGAGTTGATCGAGGATAGTGGAGGTGAGGTCAGACTTGAGGGGGGCTGAATGCCTTTTTGGTCCTTCTCGATAGCTTGCAACCTGGACCTGACCCGGGCGAGTTGGAATTTTTGGCGATTGTGCGTTTTGGTGGGGCAGATTATGTACTGACTGGAGCGGTACTTGGAGTGTGACTCTTTCTCGTGTGGCTTGGCTGTTGTGGCTGGGAGGGTCATGTGGCTAGTGTCGATACAAATAAGGAAGAAGTTAGGTCCATCATTTAATTAACCAATCGTGTCTTGAAATCCCTATTTATATTATGCAGCTTGTGCGAAATAACTTATAACTCACGTAGAACTTACCAACTTATAGGACAAAAATCTCGAGAATATCGAGGTTTCTCATTTTTTATGATCCGGCAACATGTCACAACCTGATTCCAACTCGGCCACTGATGCGTAGTGTGGCTAGTGCTGACCCCACCCAGTCAGTCATTAACGCCAGGCCGATAGGCGCTGTGGCGCTTTCCGGATAGTAGTCATTAAAAGTCTGCCACAGCGCGTTGATCTATGCATCTACCTAGAATATTTCCTATTTGAATGTATGTATACTTCAGCGGTCGAAATCATATAAAAATTGCCTCTTTTCCTGCGCAGAATAGCTGACACGGCCGTGACCGGCAGCTGAGTGACGAGGACGGCGGTAGACAAGCCCTCACTAGCCGCGCTGTGTAACATGTATGTATCCTTGTACATAACGGCTAGATATCGCGAAAGTGTTTGCTGAGTCGTTTTCCCGAGATGTAGTCGTATAAGAAACGGGGCACAGGGCCTAAAAGCCTTCAATTGTGGAATCGAAACTGCCAGGCGCGGCATGCACCTCGATTCAGCGACTCGCTGTCCCGCGCGCGCGCGATTAAAGCCCTCGTCACCGCGCTGCAGCTCACGACAGCCAGCCATGGAGGCACAAAACGGCGCCGGCGACAGTGACGGCTCATCTCCTCCGATATGGAAGCTTGCGCCCGTCTTGACCGGCACGACCAAGTTCGAGCCACGGTCCGATGTGCGCAACATCATGATCACGGGCGGTGCCGGCTTCATGTGAGTCTCTTCCCTCTCATTTGCTCTAGCACTCGTACACATCTCCCGATGCCTCACAGCAAAATCTCGAACACATTGAAAAAGCTTACACGGCCCCCTCTTGGAAAAAAAAAAAAAGCGCCTCCTGGGTCGTCCGCCACCTCGCCCTTACCTACCCGGACGCCTACCACATCATCTCCTTCGACAAGATGGACTACTGCGCGTCGCCGCACAACACCGCCGCCCTCGCCCACCTGCCCAACTTCACCGCCGTCGCCGGCGACATCCTCGATTCCGCCGCCGTGCTGGCCTGCATGTGCGCCCACGCCGTCGACGCCGTCCTGCACTTCGCCGCCCAGTCGCACGTCGACCTCAGCTTCGGCGACCTCTCTTGCGACTTCACTGCCGCCAACGTCCTCGGCACCCACGTGCTCCTCGAGTGCGCCCGGCGGTCCGGCCGCGTCGCCCGCTTCGTCCACGTCTCCACCGACGAGGTCTACGGCGAGGTCCGCCCCGGCAAGCCCGACGCCGTTGAGGAGGACGCGCTGGCGCCGACGAACCCGTACGCCGCGAGCAAGGCGGCCGCCGAGATGCTCGTCCAGTCCTACCGGCGGAGCTTCGGGCTGCCGTGCATCATTGTCCGCAGCAACAATGTCTACGGGCCGCATCAATATCCCGAGAGTTCGTGGCCCCCCCCCCCCCCCCCCCCCCTTTTCACCGCATTATAGCTCCCCACGCACGACCAAACTGACGATTTGCGCGCTCTCTCGATGTATGTTTTTGCAGAAATCATTCCCAAGTTCGCGTGCCTGCTGAACCGGGGCCTCCCCGTCTCTCTCCACGGCGACGGCCGTCCCACCCGCCGCTACCTCTACGCCGGCGACGCGGCCGACGCCTTCGACACCATCCTGCACAGGGGCGAGGTCGGGCAGACCTACAACCTCAGCTCCGCCGACGAGATCTCCAACCTAGATCTCTGCGCCAGGCTATTGTCCCTCACCGGGGTCACGGAGGGGCAGCGGGATGGCGCCGGCCGCAAATGGGTGAGGCATACGCGCGACCGCCCCTTCAACGACTGCAGGTACGCCATCGACGGCACCAGGCTGCGCCGCCTCGGCTGGCGCCAGCGCACGAGCCTGGACCAGGGCCTGCGCGTCACGGTCGACTGGTACGCGCGCTTCGGCGAGGCCTGGTGGGGGGACGTGACGCGGGCGCTCATGGCCTTTCCCGGGGACGATGCCGAAGAGGTGGTGGATCCGAGGAATGGGCACGGTGATGTGGCCTAGGGGAACTAAGTTTGCAAATGAACGAGGATGAAGGTGAGTAGAGATGATGTTAATTCAAGACATACAAAGAAATAGATGGCAGAGATCTATAGACATGTACATACATAGATATTAAAAGCATTTAGACTAGGCAGATTTCAAGGCATTGTAAATAGCATGGCTATCAACTCAAAAAGCAGTACGTGGCAAACCCGATTCAGGAATAAGATGAGTGCGGCTTCGATAACTGCAAGTGCTTACGAAAATGTGTTTAGTAAAATATTATTGTACGCTGTGTAGAAAAAGACAAAATTGAAACGACATGTGAGCCCGAATGAAAATAACCGCCAATGCTACGTTGTCTTCATGCTGTCTTTACGCTCCACCCAAAGTAATGATACGCGAATATGGAACAGGAGAAAGTAAGAAAAGAAAAGAAGCGAAGAAGGAAAAAAGAAATGACAGGATAGAAAAAACAAGACCGATAAAGGAAAACTCTCCCATGTCAGTCACGAGGTTTGGGGAACGCTGGTCGACGACAAGCGCAGATGAACACCTTGCGGCAGATAGTCACCTATATACGGCCACCCGCTACAACTTCCCGCTCCAGCACCTCAGTTTGGTCATCGTCACCCGTCCGACGCCTCTCCATGATCCATCGTGGCTCTCCACCATCTTCCTCCTCCATGATGTAGGATATGCTCTCTGTCGAGCTCTTTTGACGGCGATGACCCTTTCCTTGCTGCGGCCGGCGGGAAGATAATGAGACAGCACGAGCAGGCATTCTGGCGACATCGTTCGGCGACCATTCCCACTCGCTGGATACTCGGCCGGGTGCAGCAGACGCAGGTGCCGATTCGGCTTGGCCGATGTGCGGCTGCGGTAGAGCCGTGGTGGGAGACATCGACCGCGCCGCCCAGTGGCCATCGGTAGAATCAACGTGTTGCTGTGTCTCTAGTGTCGTCGACACGGCATGGAAGGCGTTCGTCTGAGTGACACGCGATCCAAGAGCACTACCAGCCGTATATAGTATCGGGCTGGCAGAAACACCCTCCTTGTCCGAATCATGTCCCTCGCTTGAAAGCAGAGAATTCTTCCGTAGGTGTGGGATTGCAGGTATGACAGCTGATCCTGGCGCTGCCCCGGAATTCATGGTCCATGGCGAGCTGGGAAGCTCTCCTCTCTCAGACTTTGGTGAGCCATCGCGACTCGAAGATAGACTGGCCTGCGAGCCGCCCCAAGCTTTTGATCGAAGACGCAATAGAGAAGATAACGTCATCTCATCCCCTTCCTCCATCATAGCTAGCTGCGCTAGTCCAGGGCTTTGCACGGCTGGCGTTGCTCCACCGACAATGGGCGGCAGCCCCATGCTCATGATCGAGTTTCTGTTTGAGTACTCAGAGCGCTCCGTTATAGGCGTGAGATTGGGCTCACGGGAGATGAGACGGCCGCTGGAAGACCGTGCCAAGTCACCTTTTGGCCCAAAGAAACCACCGTTGGAGTACTGAAATTCTCTGCCGCTTGATGCGCTGGAACTGTACGATGCACGATTTTGGTTGGCAGGAGCAGCATAAAAGCCAAACTCCTGACCATACCAGCCGTCCGAGTCGTTTGCTAGCGCACTGGCGTTGGCTTCAGCGATAATTGCATCATCGTCGAGCTCGAAATCATCCATGTTCTCGTAGCCAAAGTCGTCGTCGATGTTGGCGCTAGAAGCGGATTCTAGATCATCTCGAATGCGAATGGTCGACTCCTGGGTCTCGTTTTCGTCCGATTGCTCATCGCCATAGTCACTTGCCGAGTCGTCTTCTAGCACCGGCGATGTACTCCGTTGAAACTTCCCGGAAGCGGCAGCTTGGTGAGCAGCAGCTGCCAAAGCAGCTTGATAAGCAGCCACTTTGCGTTGTGATGGCGAAGGCTCAGTAAGCCCTGAAACTCTGCCGAGCGGCGAGACTGTTGATCGACTCTTCTGGACGGAATGGGATGCATGGGGAGCAAGTGACGATAGATCCGAGAGGGCTGAGCCCTGCACTGTCTGACAAGACTCTCGCCGAGTCGACGGACCAGCGAGTCTGCGCAGTGACTGAGCATGGGCAAACGCTCCAGGGAGCGGCCGCCCAAACTGATCAGTATCATCAATATCGAAGATGGACTCGTCAAAAGGTTCAGCGTTTGGATCAGTGTCAGCAGCAAGGTCCCCTGCGAATTGATCCTCGAGACCGACAACACCGTCGTCATAGTACAATTCATCTCCTCGAAACACCGAGTCTTGACCCTCCTTCGTAATTGTACTTCTCAGCTGATCGAATTCATCCCCACTCGGTTCTGAAACCTCTTTGGAAGAAACATGATCCATGCTATCACTCTGTGCTGACTGGGAGAAGTTCGCAGAAGTAGGTGTGTCTTTTGTCAAGGCAGATCCGATGGCTTGGCCCTGAAAATCGCGAGGAGTCGTCGACAGCAGTCCCGGTGAGCGTGGGCTCACCAAGGAAGACGCCTGCTCGGAGCGCTGGAAAAAGAAGCCTGAGAAATTCTCCTGATCGTTGTCGGGGTCATCTTGGGCATCATACTCGTCAGTATGCTCTGTGTGTGGTGCTTCGTCGGGATAAGTGTCCAGATAATCGTCTTCATCAAAATCAGCATTGACCCCGGGGATTCGTTCTTCAAGGCCGTCGTCGTCCATCATGGCGTCGTAGTCGATGTCATCTTCGTCGAACTCGTCAAACCGCGAGTCTCTTGCACGATTTTCCGGTTCACCCTTCTCCAACTCACGCTGTCGATGGCGTTCTTCCATAATCTTTTCCTGCTTGGCGGCCCCGATCATATCGAAACTGAACCTCGACGATGTGCTCTTCATGTGTCTCGGTATCGATGCCAGCGCATCCTTGCTCGACATCTCCCCAAGAGAGACCTTGCGGGATCGTGTGGTTCTATTTGACGGCAGACCCTGACTAAGAGTACTTGGGGTACCTTGTGCATGATTCTCGGCTATCATCGCCAGGTTATCAGTCAGCATGGGCCTGGCAGACACATAGTCATTGGATCCCGACGCACTATCGCGACGAGCCTCATTTTGTGTTGCGGCGAACGTGAGAGATGATGCGGTCGCATTTGTATCTTGTTGATCTGCTAAAGCTCTTCGGCCTGGCGAGTCGAGGGTAGATTCCGGTGGAATGACGGCCTTGTGGTCGATAGGAGCAAGCGGTGCCTGAGCTACCTGCACTGCGTCATTTCGCGGTACACTACGTTTTCTCGGCGCGCTGAAGTCATGGATACGGGTTCCTTTGATGCGCGGGTCATAGATGGGCTCTGGTTCCGTGGCTGGTAGCGATGCGGGTGAGGCTTCTGGGATATTATGATTCGTTTTCCGTCGCAAGAGAAGTGTGGACATGGGATTCTTGAGAAAAGGGAGACTTCTCTTGCTCTTTTGTGGCTCCATTGGGATAGGCAAGGCTGATGGAGGTGTTGGTTCGGTAGTTAGGCCGGCATCTGCTGGATGACGACCAACAGGCTGTGATGGTAATGATAGCCCGTCGGATGGCGAGACGGAAGATCTTGAAGATACTTTGGAGAAACTTTGCGACGGCGGGCTGACGGTTGTGGCGATGCCCTTCGCGCCTGCGGAAGAAGTCTGCCCGGGGCGCAGATAGTGGCTTTGTTGAAGAGACGACGTATTCTGCTCGGGCATAAGGACTGTTCTTTGAGCTTGTAATTCGCGTCGATAATTGTCCAAGGCCACGCCACCAATGAAGCCAGACCTTTGCATGTCGCGGGGAGACCGGGCAAGATGCGAATTGAAGGCATCGGCCGAATATTCGGATAGGGACGGGGGGTCGTCCGTGGTGACTCGTGTAATTGGTGGTAGTGTCGGTGCAACGACGGAGGTTGCTGATGTTGGCGGCAGCGATTCCGGAGTCAGAAGAGCATCGGGGCTCAGCGGCGAGACTGTGTTGCTGAGCGGCGATGACTGCTGCTCTGCTGCGGCAGGCGACGTGGGATGTGACGTTCCGCGCCGGTGAAAGCGCAAATGCGACAGCATCTTGACGATCTATCAGAAGTATCGAATGACTTGACTGGCGGGGGCGACATCAGGATATTGGAACAATGGTGGTCGGACAAAACATGTCTGCGAGATAAGCAAGCTCTGTAGCTATCTATCGATTTGCTCTATCGCGAACGTCAGGATCATCGTAGTGTGAAAACGCATGACATATCATACGTCGAGGTAGTCTAAGGATCGGATTGACGGGGCGCGTCGCGTAACAACGAACTGAAAATGTTGTAGAGCTTGGAAATACCAACCGGGCCAGAGTCACGACATCTACAAATGGGGATGGTGTAGTTTCAGCGAATAAGTTAGTAGTATGTATCTGCTAGGTACTGTAGCATGCGGTGGCCAGAAAAAGCTGCCACTACGTGTCACCTTTTACTATGGTCGCGCCGGCTTTTTTTCTGTCTACCCCATAAGTAGGTACTACTACTACTAATAAGGCGTCTGCGGAGAGCAAGGTGCCAAGAGGGTTACATAGCAATTTATCAAAGCCACGGCCTTTTTTTCTTGCATAAATTGCGGGAGAAGATTTCTACAAGAAACCTTGACGTATTGAGAAGCCGAAGAGGTTTTAATGGAAGGGTTGCATCAGGTAATTCAATCATGCTGTTAGTGATCTATACACGAAACCTCGTTCCCTCGACCAACGGGTTTTTTTGTGTTCTACAGTACCTGGCCCCTACTAGGTAGTGCTGGGTAAGGTATAGCACCTCTACCAAAGTGCCTCAGTACCAAGTGCGTACATCACTGAAAACCTACAAGTACACCCGTTCAAGCGCCCCAAACATCCAAGGTATCAGTTGTACCTGGTGCCTTTATTAGAGATGCGAGGAAACTCGTTCGCCTAGCAGTTATCCAAGTCGTGCAACAGGCTCTACCTACGTACGTATTACTCTTCTGCTTTTTGTCATCTTCAGCTTGTCTGATTTCGTACAATACTACCAGTGTTTCTTTCTCTCTCTTGGCTCTCTTTTTTGACTCTCTTATGACTCTCTCGAATGAACTTAAAACGCTGAGAAAGATTGTAGGAAGAGCTGAATATTATGCGTCGGTCTAGAAAGCCGAGGTAAAGCAATTCATTGCGTGCCGAAACCGACGTCGCATATTGTGCTCCCCGGGGTGATTGAAAGCCCGCGCTGTGCTGATTCAAAAAGAAGGGTAAGCGGGTAGCGTCGGGTAGAGAAATGTACTGCTTTTAATCAGAGTTTAAAATAAATCTTCATTGCTGTTATAGGTAGGTTGTGATAGGTCCTACTTGTCACATTTGCTCAGCACCGCTCGAAAAAATGGATATTTGTATCTATCAATGTACATGCTCGTCCATGATCTCTCTCGAACTTCGGCCTCAATACTTTGACGATTATCGTGATGCCTGACACATATCTTTTCCATCAAAGCAGTGAATCATTTGAGGGTAGTAGCCATGATAGACTTTTATGAGACATCGGAGGACGACTTGAATCTCAATTCACTTAACCTCGTTTGGCCTTTTGGCCCGTGGTCCTCAAAGTCGACCAAGAAAGCGACCAGCACTGCATTCACCATGGTCTTCATACGGTCCAGAAATACGTGTTGGCGACGCAGCGGCGGGGGTCTCTATAGCAGCATTAGTTGGCTCCATCATCAATGATCTGACCACACCTACTCATCTTCAAATGCCATCCTTTCTCCCGTGAATGTCTCGCGGTGGGCTGCACGGCTACCGGCTCGCCAGCTGGCGGCGCCGTTTTCACAAACGCCGCCGTCATAATTCACCTTCCACTAACTTGGTACCGAAAAGCTTTTCACTCTTTCGTCTCATATATTCCATGCGTTGTCTCGCTCTCCCTCTTCCCAATCCTCGACGCAAGCATCAGCCAACAGCACATCGTCCCAGCCCACCATGAGCCCTCCTATTGTACCGCCAGGTGCGGCAAACGCCATCACCCGGTAAGTACTGGCTCTCGCCAATCACAGTATGGCTAACCAGACGAGAATATTGCTAATGCCACCATGTATGCAGGTTTCGATGCAAAGTCGGCGGCGAATGGAAGCCTCTCTCCGACTTTTCCAATGCACAGCAGAGAAATCTTACCTACCTGGCCGCAGGCAACCGCAAAGTCGATCCCGCCCACTGTGGCATGACATGTAAACAACACTCGGCAGGGGCACGTAGTGAGCTCCTATGTGAGATGTGCCATCTTATGAAACCGTTGGATAACTTCTCCAAAAACTCGCGTAGAAATGGCGAGCAAGTAAGTCACCTATTAGAGACCAAGGACAACGGCCGCCGAGAGAGACGTTTCAGCCCGCCGAATTGAAACTCAGTCTTTGCTCTGGCTTCTCTTCCCGAATACTGCTAACACTGAATAGCTTTGCCGACGCTGCGTTGCCTGGATGGAAATCCAGGAACCGGGTGTGACTCCTGGTCCATTAGAAACGGGTCATATTTCGCCAGAGGAAGTGCATCAGCAGGCTCTAAAGCAGCGTGTACTCAATAGTTCTGACTTTTTCGATGACGAGGATGATCTACTACCTCATGTGAGAGCAAAATCCACCAGCATGCTCAAAATCATGTTTTTTCAAACCTTGACTCAATTCTGACTTGGCCATCAACGTTCAGGCTCCCATCACCTCCTTGGCTTCACTTGGACTGGGAGACGATGATTGCGCAAGCGAGTTAGATGTGCACGCCATTTCAGAGATCATTTCCAGTAGCAACAAGGCCCCTAGTACTTGCTCAACGAGCTCGACCTTACCGCCGCACCTGCGACACAAGATTGCTTCCGCTTCCGCTCCCTCTGGCTCAAGCGTCACAGTGACCTCTTCAGCGGCGTCCGTCACTAGCGGCGGCAGAGAGTCTTTTGGCAACGGCACCGAGAATTTGCCACCTCATCTTCGAAGCAAGCTCAGATTCGTCGGCGCCGCAGGATCATCGGCCTCAAATTCTACTAGTGACATGTCTGTGCCCACGACCATGCTCGAGACCAGCGATACGGAGTCGATACTTAATCAATCCTTCAACGCCTGGGATGCCAATGGAAACCAGAAGCGTTGTAAACAGTCTTCATGGGATGTATTCTCAGCTTCAGATGCAGACTCTGTCGCATCAACAGTCGAGACAGACCCTAACGTAGTCGGTGACTGGGGACGACCGGAACTCTCGACAGCAGTGTCTCAGCAGCGACGGAAAGGTGGTTGGGTTAAAGGCTCAGAGGCAAGTCACACAGGAGAGGAAGCAGGCAATTCGAGCAGGTGAAAGGAGAGATAGTACAGGACTGACTATTTGATATAGGCAAAGATGTCTGCCACCGAGCTCCGGGATTATTACGGAGTTAGTGACGAACAGGCGTATCCTCGACGAGATATCGACACACAGAAACTGGGTCGACCGATTGGCTATTACAGTGATTCCGAGTAGATATATATATGTATCGGGGCTAGTCTCTGCTGTTGTTTCTGTTTCGGAGGTTGGTCGGAACTATATTACCAAGCGTCTCTATGTTCGTCTTGATATCGTGTTGTAACTAGGATAGCGGCGCCTTACTTCAGCAGATGACGATTGGTCGCAAGCGAGAACATCAATCTAGAGAGTATGTTACAAATTCCAGGCTTTCTTTGTCGTCTTCTCAACACTCGCGTGTGCATATAACGGAGAGTTGTCCGTGACACTGGGGTATCAGTGCAGACATAGACATGCGATGACAACTGTAAGCTAGGCACATATGGACCTGTTATGCTACTACTTACTTATAGACCAATAATCGTATACGCCTCGGACTCACGCTTTCATCTTGCGCAAAGGGGCTCGCCTCGTTGTGGTGCTGATTATACTACACTTTGCCGCCTATATAACACATATATTATACACACAGGCAAATGCAGTCAAATTAAGAAAAAAATTGCCCTCAACGCTAATGTTGGCTCTGATTAGGTCAATACTGCACTCCCCTTTACAGTAGGACAAGGTTTTTTTATTCGTCCCTCAAATGTGTTTATACTCGCTCAAATAGCAAAAAAATCAACAAGAAAAAAAAAGGATACAAGACAAGAATAAAGTAGAACAAAGCTGGCCGAATCTAGTCGCATCAGGACATATACCCACGTAATCCAGTCCTTACTAGGCAGGGCGGATGGCACATGGAACGAATCTGCTCCGAAAGAAGATCCATGGAAAACTCTGACGCAGAGAGCGCAGTATTTCGAATTTTGGGATCAATGATACGCCCATTGAAAAAATGACCACACGCTTCGGTTACAGCTCTCGATCCTCACTCGGGTTGTAGCTGCTGGGTGGTGCGTTTATGACCGCTTCGGCGTCCCCCACTTGCTTTCGCTCCGTCACCTCGCGAGGTTTCTTATCCTTGAGGCGCTTCCGCAGAACCAGTGATGGGCTTGAAGCCCCGGCGGTCGTTAATTGCTATTGTAGAGGCTCAGAAGAGGATGATAGACGGTTCAGGTGCAGGTAGACGTCGGTGCCGTATCTATGGTCAAAACGTTAGTTTCATGTTGAAACATGGTCACGGTGGGAGGGAGGAACGTTTCGGCAAAGCTTACCCCTCCATGCTGATCAATTTCAAGTCTCCTCCGAAGTAGCGGGCGTACAGCCTCGAGATTGGCAGACCGTAACCAAAGCCAGCCATTGGCGCCTTGAAGTCACTCTTATCGAAATCAGGATCCAGGTTTGGCGTACGGTCGACAGTTGTGTACATATACGTCCAGACGAGCGGTATGGCACTGCGAGGAATGCCACCGCCCTCGTCACTAATCTTGATGGTGATGTCCTCCTTGCCCTCGGCGACAATGACCTTGGTGACGGGGAATTCTTGCTTGTCCATGCCATGTGTCTCGACAACAGCACGCAAGGAGTTTTTGAGCGTCTCAAAGAGCATGTGGGAAAGATGCCCAGGGACGTACATAAAATCGAGGTTCGGGTTGCAGACAAGCTGGACCTTGGGCGCTTCGAACAAACCGTAGTGGTCTTCACATACGAAGCGAGCATTCTCGATGGCCTCTTGTGCAAGATCCTGTACGTTTGTCTTGGTGCAGATGACGCCGACGTAGGTGGGGTCACGGTGATGACTCTGATCAGTCAGAGCGATGTGTTGGCCGATCAGCATGCGTATGCCGATGCGCGACATGTAGAAACGATCGAGAAAAGACTGAATGGTGCTATCAATTTGTAGGCGTTGACGTTTGCGCTTGTATTCGAGTATGCCTTGGGCCATGGTGGTGACGACGCCGTCGTGCCGTCGCTTGATTTTGTGCAAGGTCTGCGCGAAGCGTTGGTTATAGAGATGCAGCTCGGCTGGCCAGGCGCCCGAGTCATCGACCGTGGCGTAGTAGCGCCGCGCGAGAGACTTGGACTTGCCGCTGCTGCCATTGCCGTTTTGGTGTATGTTTCCCCAGCCAGCCGAGGGATCCTCGTCGATAGATGGATTCGGCGTGGCTTCCGATAATTGTTGATAGCCGCCCATCAGAGCGTGCCGTGAAGGCTTCATGAGACGGTCTCGCGTTTCCCTGTCAAGCTCGGGGCGGGGCAACTGTGTAATTTCCTGGTAGAGAGCACAAGAGTCAGCAAATATGACTGGACGCCGACAACCCGGTTTTGATTTGATGGCGATATGCAAAGCAATCCGGATACAGGTGGAGTCAGGCAAGACTCACTTCGAACGACTGGGCATACCAGTCCTTGACCTTGGAAACCGAGGGCATATGGTTGACGCCATCGGGTAAATCTTCGAGCTCACGGACTCTGTGTGCTAATCGGATGGGAAGTTCCTCGGAGAGAAATTGTGACGCCCGGAACAAGGTGCCTATTTACCAATGGTCAGACTGGCGAAAAAAAGAAAAAAAAAAAGTTGGCCGATGTACTGTGGCTATTCTTTGCGGTAATTGAGGGGACACGGTAAATGGGAATTGGTGATGCAGGCTTATGCTTGGGTGGGCGGTTTGCGTCACGCACAGGCCGAAGGTGGAGGAGCTTGCCTGGGCGGGCGGCTGAAGACGGGAGAGAACTGACCTGTAGAGGGCTTGTCGCCAAACTGAACCATCTGGCGCAAACTGACGCCGGTAGCAGGAAAGTTGGCATAGTGACGGATGGTGTCCATCAACCTCTCTGACGCCTTCCACGACATCTCGGGCGATTGTGATGTTGGTAAATAGCTTCGAGCGCGGTAGTAGGTGTCGGAGAGAAGACGACGTAGGAGCCGCATGGCTGCGGTGGGAAGACGAGACGGCGGCGCTCGGCTTGTCGCCGGGGCCACCCTCAGCACTGCTGGCGGGAAGAGACGGCGCTGAAGACGCCAGCAAACAACAGCACTACAGTACCTGCCCCGAGAGGTACCGACCTAGTACCGCCCTATATGGCACCTACTGTACCTCCATACGTTAGCGCTCAACGGTACTTGCATCGTTTGCGGTGGTGCTGTAAGTGCATAGAGTAGCAGTAGTAAGTAGTAGGTAGGTATGTTTGTATATTGTACCTCCAGAAGCATGCACTAGGTAGGCTCTCTCTTTCACTTTTTCTCTCTGCCCAATACCGCAAGTGAAAAATCAAAAAAAAAAAAATGATGTCAATTGAAAGACTCTAAACGGCCACCAACTCGTCTCCGCTTCGCCTATAGTATGATGGCAATGCGCTCTGTAGAGCTGGCCTTTGCCTGCGGGTAACGCAGCGCACTGGCTCTGAGTCAAGTCGGAGGACGGATCGGAGGGGCGCGCCCACACCAAAACGATGGAGGGGGCAGTTGTTCGCGTGCTACCGTGTAGGCAAGCACAGGAGCCGGGAACCAAGGGCGACTTTTGTGAGCCGAGGTTGCGAGCAATACAGTGCTAACGTGCTGTATAGCCAAGCACTCATATAGTAGTTCTCGGTCGGAAGATGTTGACGTCGAGGCGGTAGTCGAAACAATAGGCACCACGAAAGAAATACTCGCACGATCGTTTCTTTTTTTTTTTGCCTGCAATTTTTCGAGACGGGACGAGATTCACAGATATGACCAAAAATTCCCTCAAGAAAGAAATCGGGAATCGAATGGTAGGGAGACGTCCGCCTCATATAATCGTCCATGAACCACTTGCCCCGTGGCTTTTTAGTACATTTTTACGTGAGATGATGGGGAAAAAGGCGACTGGGCATTGCTCAATCCCGATCCGAACTAGATTCTCGCTTCAAAAGAAAGACCAGCCAAGAGCAGGCGAGCAGACGAGCACGACATTGCCAATAGCGCATCCGAAACTTTGTAAAGTATTACTTTTGCTGCTTCTGAAGCCACCAATCTGGTCCCTGCGAGTCCACCAAAATGAGGCAGGCAGGGCACGCTTCCGTGGGGCGCTCGAGGTGAGGGTGCATTGCTTTTGGGGTTCCTGCACCGGCAGACGTCTGGCGCTGAGAGGGCTTCTGAGTAAGACGGTAGTAACCAGCGTGAGATTCTTACTGTCTGGTCTCCGCGCCAAGCATGGCTATGGGCCAGATCTCAGAGGATACTCCTTTGGTTAGAAGTGTATCGAGCAAGGCCATTCTCGCTTCACTAATCTCGTAGAAAATGTCTGTACAGAGGCCCGGGCCACATGCTTAAACATCGTTTGCGATGCCAAATTACATGAAATATGCCTAGGTTTGTTATGTACTCATATACTCAGGGCTTTCGAAGCGTTTCGGCAAATTTAAGGGCCACAAAAGCGCAAAACTCTATCCTAATCCCGTTCGCAATGGCGGCTGTAGCGCTTTCAACATACAGTACAAGTGCGCAGTCAGCACCGTAGTAGTAGGGACAGCTGGCGATGGATAGCGTACCTACGCAGTTATATAGGTACTACTACTAACCTAGAAAGTTGGATGAACATACTGACATGCGCCACAATTTTTGGGCTGCCGGCCCGTCGATTGATTGCATCGGTGTACATAGTCGCTAAATATGCGGCCGTTCACGACTTTGGGCACATGAAGTGGTCACAGCGCGAACCGCTCATACAACTTGCCTGGCAGTTCAATTTGTCCAAACGACTTGTATACCGAACCCGGTAACGGGCTACACACGTTAGTAGCTCACGTATTCAGACAGTGCAGCCGTCGCGCGAACCTGCAAACGGTCGCGTGCTGAAGCCCATTTGTCAGCCCCACTGGCTCAGTGGCGCGATGGACCGATGGCCAGCTGCAGGCCTGCCCCAACGTGAGGTCCTAACCATACAGTACGTCGCACGGGCTGCCAGCCAATTGTTCACATGCTTTTTGTCGTGCTCTCTCGTCTGCAGCAGCCATCTCGGTCCTTCGGTGAAGCCATTCGGCCAGCTCGGACTAGCTCGGACCCTACCTGGCACTGTCCTTGCGACTATCGTGCTTGCACCCCGGGCTAGCCGCCTAGGTACGCCACGTCGCATCTCTCTCTCAAGTACTTACTACTCGTTTCCATTGGACCACAACCTCTCTGCACATACCACACGATTTGCCATGTAGCAGGCTGCTCACGAGGAGTCATCTCCTCACTCCGATTCAAAAGCCAGAGACAACCACTTCCCCGCAGCTACTGTACCCGTTACAGGTTAGCGTCCGCCTCTCCACCGCAGATGTAGAGGAGCCACTTTTTCACGGGCTGCGCCGTTGGAGACCTCGACAGCCTGCCCAGCCACCACAGCTGCGTCTCACTCTGGCGGTGAGAGAGACCGGTCCAAAGAAAAAAAAAATATCCAAAGAGAGGTTGGGCACTGACCCAGCACCCTCAGACGCAGGGGGCAAAAGCGCGCTGAAAGGGGGCCGAATTCTGGGGCTATAGCGCGCGTCAAAGGTGCCACGGTGAATATACACAAAAAATCAACTGGTCGACGTCTTTCTCTCGGTTATGGAATGGCCGAAAGAGGAGTGGTCGCAGGAAGAGGACTTCAACGACATGCATGCCGTCGCCGCGATTCGCTCTCAGCCCACAACCACCTACAACGGTCACATACACGGCAGCCCCGTGGCGCTGGTTCGCCGCAGCACCACCGGTAGCAGCACCAGCAACGGGCCCGGTGCCAGCACCAACAGCTTCCGAAGCTCATACGGTAGCTTTCGCGACGATGGCCCGACACCGTCCTCGTCGTCGCCGTCGCGAGCTCAGTATCCCCAATCCAGTCCCAGTGTCGCCTCGAGTATAAATTACTCCTCCGTCCCCGGGGGCTGGAGCCCGTTGCAACGACAGCCAATATCGACGCCATCGCCACACGGCGGCCACATGGGTCTCTCGTACGACAATAACAGCAATAATCACAACAATGGGCGGAGCAGTAGCAGCAGCAACCGGGGGGGTCGATACGAGCTCGCGCGGCGGCTGACCCTGTTGGCACAACGCCTCACCAGCGGCGACGACATGGACATGATGGCCGTTGCTGGTCAGCTGGAGTTGATGGAGAGTGCCGTCAGTCCACCAGCCTCTCCGCTGCCTCCCCAACGACGACAGCAGCCGCAGAGCCACCAAGCGCACCAGAGTCGCGGCGGCACCTCGACTCCGGGACAATCATCACCACAATCGCCATCACCGCGGCCGCCACTAAGAAGCACAGCATGCTCATCCTCGGTGCTTGGCTCCCCCGTGTCCCTGATCCGTTCACAGTTTTCCGACCTGTCGCTCGCATCGTTTCGGGAGCGCGAGCGCGAAAAGGAGCGCATTGAAGAGGAGCAGCGACAAGAATCGCGTGAGCAGCAACGGCCGGGCCTGACCGCAGCGCAAGCCCAGGACCTAATTGCCGAGACCAACAAGCTGAACGAGGAGCTGACGCAGCTGGCTGAAAACCTCCGAGCGCGGCAGGAGGAGATGGAGCATATTAACAATCTGCTTGTCGAGCGCGCAGAACGGGCTGCGGAGCGCATCGTCTTTTTGCAAAGCCGCGTCTCTTATTTGTAAGTTTCCCCTCTCGACTTCACAGGAGAGCCTCGGTGGACGCACCATGCTGGTCGGTCTGTTCTTTCTGTTCTGGTCGCGAAGGCTGACACGGTTGGAACATCTGATAGGGAGCAAGAGCTAGTCGAAAATGACGATGAGCTTCAGCATTTGCGCATATGCCTCAAGGCCGTCGAGATCCAGCTACCGCCAAACCCGGACCGCGAGCTGCAGCGGTGCATCAACGTCTTCAAGGACGACTTTCGCCAGCTCAAGCGGAAACGCGCGGGCGGCCGTCCCGGACTCGCCAGCACCGGGACCTCGCAGACGCTCGTTGCCGCCGCCGCCGCCTCCACCGCCACACTCACCTCATCCAAGTCTGCCCCCTCGACACCCATACCTAGCAGCGGCGGTGGCGGTAGGAAGCGATCGCCTACTACATATCAGTTATACGAAGCGGAATGAATACTACGACGCCTCACATCATGTACACACGAGCACAATACGTACGGAAACGACTGTTTTTTTTTTTCTACTCATACGAAGTTCAAATTGACACGATACCAAAAGAAGCGACGAAGAATGCAATGAATTTTATGCTTGCACTACATGGGCTTTGTTTTTCTTTGTCTTTCTTTATATCTTATTATAGTATCCATGTGATGGAGAAGAAAGAGCAAATTGTCCTCTTTGTCTGATCTCGGTCAAGAAGGATCTAAAGGATCAATTCTTGAGACTACTTTTCTGATTCATACGCCTTTGTCTTTTGAGCGGATTCAAATTGCCAAGAATTTACTTTTTTTTTTTAGTTTCCTCGTTGTCTTTACTCTTGTTGAAACGGACAATTCGTCATCCTCTTGATACGTTTTTTAGTCGGGCATCTAGCAACTATGCGTTCCGGAAAACAAATATAGTTTTTGTATCATTATGAATTGTGTTGTCAAAGTCCAGCATCACTAAACTCGTACGGTCCCCAATAAAGGGCAATCGTTCCTGATGGATCCAGCGCTCCCGTTCCTAGAGTAGCCTTCTGCGCTCTTACATATTCAAAGCACATCGCAAAATCTCCGGCCATTTCCACCTCTATTCTTTCTGACTCGCTTCTACCCTGGCACAGGGCGCTTGTGCAGGATGCCGAACAGATCGTCGGCGTTGAGATCTGGGAACCTGTCAAAGGGCCAATCGAATTGGGGTTCTTCTCTGGGATTGACCGTCGGCTGAGGAGGCCAGGACATAATTTAACTGGGCTTCAAAAATCCGGGTCGTATTGGGGCGCGGGGTCTGTTGGAGGTGAGAATAACGGGTGTGGACGCGAGTCGGGGATTTGCAACTAGTAGTTGGTTGGAGGACGAACTGAGGTTTAATATTAATACGACATTGTTTCGCATGGGAACAGACCAGGATACTCATCACTGCACTATTTCATTATTTGTTGTTCCTTCGTTCTTCTTTGTCTTCCCTCTTTCTTGCGCACCTTGCAATCAGTGCTGCATGCGTTTATCAAAGTACAAGGACACGAAGAGTCGCACAACGGCTTCTTCGCTCTTTGTCTCCCGTGGGACAGCACATAACGGTCCTCTCGGCGCGTCTTCTTTCTTATGCGAGAAATGAACAACGCCCTCGCATAGAAACCTGGGTATTCCTTGCTTGACAAGACCTTGGATTCACTCACGGGCCTCCACTTACAACGGTTCATCAGCTCTGCGCGGCCACTCGGGGACCGCAACCAAGCATCGTGTGCTGAGTAAGTGAGGCCAAGCCTTCGTGGACGGAGACGAGGAAAAAGTGAGAGATGGAAGTATGCAGTTTGATCAGCGGCGCCTGTGACTCCTTTTTGCTCAACCGTCGTGGAGTATGCACGGAGACTGTGAGCGACACGATATGAGCGTATGGGCACAAGACCCATACAACAGTGTTTAAGCTCTAATGCATCGACGACAAGTTTGGAACTAGTCGACGGGTAGAGTCTTTTTTCCGTGACCATGCATGTATAGTGATGGATAGAATGCCTGCTACGACTATGCTGAGCGGCGATTGACAGTAGACACTATGCTTTGAAGACCTCTCAAGTCAAGTCTAGGACAAAAGATAGAATACGAGCGATACTCTTATTTTCATTGCGCGCCTATCGCGCTGTATTATAACCAACACAGATTGTAGCATTATCAACCTATTGTGTTTTTGCGCCGTCTTCATTGCCTGTCTGTGTTAGGTAGCCCGTGCGACAGATGATCAGTCAAACTCATCTGCTCGACATTAAAGATGAACCTAATATCAGCGACAATGTATAAAAAGATTGCGGCGCGGAGAGAAACAACAGCAACAACAAAAAAAATTCAACAGCCGCCGGCCATACTAGTTCAGCGACTATTTATCCACGTGGCCCTAATCTAAAGTACTCGGCTACACATGCTTTTTCTTATCCGCTCTAAGCTGGTCAGGTGTGTCTATGGTATACTCGTCAGACCTTGGCTCAGTCTCATCCCTTTTGGACTGATCGTTAGGCGCGTCGGTCGTATGTTGTAAGTTTGGGAGACCCTCCTCGGCCCTCTCATGCGGTGTCACTGCGTCTTTCGCGACGTCCTGGTCATAGATGTTCGGTCCGGCCTCCGCAGCGTCTTCAGTTGCGGCGCAATTTGGCGAGTCGGTTGGCATTCTCAGGGTCTTTGGTTTGACAGAATCGCAGACTGGAAATTCAGTCGGCGAAAGAAGTTTGCCATCTGCGTGTCCTGGATCACGCACCCATCCAAGCTCCTCGTACGGCTGATAGAGAGGGGGCCAGTGATACGGCTTGGCCAGGTCGCGGTCTCCGCGCGGTTCCTCTGAGTTTGGTGGCGATGGGCTCCTCGGCGGCACAGTTCGCGGCGAGCAACTTGTCGATTCTCTTCTCGTCGTTGGAGTTTTGGCGAGTGGCAACTCTTGATGCTCAGCAATGGAACCGGTGGCGGCGCATGCACGTTTGCTTCCGGGGCTTGTCGGGAGCTGATCCTGTCCGGAAGCGGAGCTGAGCTTGCGCTTTCCTAGTTTCCTGGCGGACGTGTCGCTTTCACGTCCTTGACATGAGGTTTTGGGGAACTTGGCTTCGGACGCGCTGGGCAGGGAAAGCTTTGCGAGTCGTCCTGAGTGCGAGGGGTCTCATCTTGTTGCGCGGATGGGCCGGAGCCTGAAGCAGTCTCTCCGTTGTCCCGGGCCACGCTTGTCGACCTTGTCTGCTGGGCATCCTCCGTCTGCGATGCTACAAGACATGTGTCTATTTAAGTTTTTGACGGTAAATAGATGGGATAGGTATGCTGTGGACAGACCTTGTTCTTCCTCAGGGGCTGCAGCGAGAGACGCAACCTCATCGCACAGCTTTACAAACTCCTCAAGACATCCGTGCTGCTGAAAATTGGACAGGGATGTAGCTAGACTGTATAACTCAGGCCGAGGGGGATACCAGCCACGGACAGCGTCGGTCTGGGCCTGGATGGCCTGGTGCAGCTCCTTGGCCCTCTGCTGTCGGCACGTTTCGAGCTTGTCAAAGAGCTCCTGTGACGTGGCGGACTCGAGAGCAAGCTCGACGACATCGCAGTGGAAGGCGCGGCGGTCCTGAAGAAAGATGGGCGTGGTGTTGAAGCGCTGATGCAGAGTTCCGAACAAGCCATGCAGATCGAGGTCGAGGAACCTATGATATGGCCAGAGGAACTGGTAGTCCTCTTGGTGGTGGATCGACGGCTGCGGGGGCCAGGACATGGTGATTGATTGGCTCGGTCTAGGTCGAGTTAGGTAGTAGGATACTTTAGTACTAGTAGCAGTGGAAGCAGAAAGGTTGAAGCGTTATAGTA
This sequence comes from Niveomyces coronatus, assembly GCA_018831755.1. NCBI lineage: Eukaryota > Fungi > Ascomycota > Sordariomycetes > Hypocreales > Cordycipitaceae > Niveomyces > Niveomyces coronatus. The sequence continues at coordinate 20,951 of JAFEME010000040.1, read as the reverse complement.
GGGAAGACCTAGTAGCCAGCTGTCAAGTGGGCGGGGGGCGGGCTCTAAAGCTGTTTAATACTTGGTCGACCATGACGACCCGTGCGCTCCTCAGCCTCGTCTTTATGTTTTGTTTATGTGTCTGTCAGTGGTACAGAGCACGGGAAATGGCTTGAGAAAAGAAAATGAAAGAAAATAAAAAGATCAATTATTGTGAAGATAATGAGAAAATGATCAAGAAAAGGAGGGGAAAAAGAAGTATACGGCAGGCAAGGGGCCCACTTCTAGCCGTCGCCGTGTGACTGGCCGGCCCGCTAGTGGTTGGGCAGCAGCCGAGAATTGGCTGCTGAAGGTATCATGTACAATGTACTTGTACATAGACGAATGTTAGCACGTGTTACCCTTGAGTCGTACAAGACAAGGACATACGCCTAGCGAGAAGAAGTGAGCGGTTTTATGTATGCGAGTTGTAAATCTCTCTATGAATTGCTCTTTTTTTTTTCTATTTCAGCACACTCTTTCGACTTCAGATCATTACGGCGGATGTGCTGGCTATATTAGTGTAGCGTACTTCGACACCATATAAACCACTCAAAGGTCCCCAAGTAGCAGAAGCACTATAGTGGCATGCTCTGCTTCTAACGGTAGCATGCATCGAGTTACCTGTGGTGCAGTAGGTACAGTACTAAGCTGTCATGGTACCTACAGGAGGTACCTAATACTTGGCGCCTGCTGCCCGTACCTGGCTCCCCGTGAATCATCATCACATCTATTACAATCTATCACAGCAGCACGGTGACTAGGTAGATGGAAATAAGCCGGCGAGCGGCTTTCCTTCCCCCCCCTCAACCTAGCATGCTGCAGTACCTCAAAGCTTCATTTCTCGCCGCGGATTCCGTCATCAGCCTGCACGTTGCTGTGATTGATCGCGTGGTAACGGTGTCTCTAGTCAGGGACGTCCTCGCTGCTGGCGACACCAGAGCGCACCACCTCTTCACAGGACTTATATAAAGGTATCACGCCGATTGTAAAACTAATTCAATCTATTAATCCGTCTATCGTTTGGTTCGCCTGGCGCAAGCCCACGGTACTCCTTTATAATTTTAAAATGTGGTTACGTCTTCAGCACCGTTCCGGTCAAACAACCTTAAGGCTCATCGTGGCTTCACCACCTCTCCTACTCTCTCTCACTTTCTCCCTCTCCCTCTATCCCTTTCTCCGTCTCTCTAGCGCAACTAAAGTACTTCTGATGGACAACTGACCTAAAAACCGCGGGCCTGGCTTCGTTCGCCTCCTGGCAGATTGGAAGCCGCTGCCACACGTTGTCCGCCGTCAACGACAATATGCTCTCGGCCGGATAAACTCGAGCACATCCTGTGAAGTTGCCCGTCTCTTGACGTCTATATGCAGCATCCTCGCCACCAGCTTCTCTAGAGGAGAGCCCCCTAGCCTCGCCCGGCATCTCGTAATCTCCTCGTGCTAGGCTATTGCAGACCTCTGAGAACTATGTCTTCATACTCTCTTCTTATGCTCCGGCAGCCTAATCTTTCGCATTAGATACAGCGCCACGACACCCAGCGACCAGATGTCGCTCGCGTGGTAGCGCGATCCCCTGAAGACCTCTTGCGGTATATACGGCGCGGTTCCGCTTGGCCTCGGGTCGTCGGACATGGTTACGAGCCTAAAGTCGATGAGCACGGCACCTCGCTTGCAATCATAGATAATGTTGGCCGGCTTGATGTTGTTGTGGAGTATCTTCTTCTCCGATAAGTACACCAGCGCCGAAGCCATGTCGGATAAGATGCGGTGCACGTCTTTGTCGTTTCCACGGAACTTCTGGCCGCTCTCTTCTTCCGCCTAGCCTGCGAGATCGGGTACGGAAGGTATTCTATGTAGATGGAAAGGAACCGGCTGTCCGATCCATACACCTTAACAGTCGATAGGTAGTCGAGCTCGCGCAGCAAGGACACCTCGCTCTTCCAATTGTCCGAAACATGTGTGAGGCCATAGAGGAGTCACGGCCGAGGGAGCGAAGAGCACACGGGCGTCCGGTCTCACGTCTTCTTTGTTGCCGCCTAGGATGGAGAAGAGGCCCCCCGCCGTCTCCATCGAGCTTCCACCAAACACGCAGGAGGAGTTATCTATATTAGTGTAGCGCGAGTCAGTTCGTTCCGCATACTGCACAGTGACTATTCAGGTGAACTTACAGCTGGAGCTCGCCGACTGCTATGATGCACTGTTGCTGGAAATAGTGGTCACGACACGGCTCTCCATATCTTTGATCTCCTCGGCTAGTTTTAGAGAGCTACTTGTGATCCGGCCTGAATGCTGATCATGGACTAAGTGTGGCGATAGTTCTACGACCTTGGACTTGGAGGTGCTGGACGAGCTATGGGTGCCTATCTTCTTAAACCTTAAAGGATCGATTTTTCCTTGTTGTTTAAATAGATTTGTCTGTTCTTGAATGCCGCGGCAGGGGAGTTGTGAGTTTATTAAGTGATATAAATGGCTTTCTTTTAGTGGAAAGTTATTCTGTGATCTAAAAATGGGGACATGTATTCATGCTTAGGGGCCGTGACATGACCTTTATAGATATGATCAAGCCCAGCTTTACCGCCTAGCACCGAATATGAGCGAGTTTCTCGCTCCCTGTTCCATAATGTCCGTCTTGGGATCCCGTTCCGCCCTGCTGTTTCTCTTTCCTTCTTCTTCTCCTTCTTCTCGTCCTTCGCCCTCACAAGCTGCAAGCGCTGGGTGCCATCTGCAGACACCCGCGCGTCACGGAGTGCAGGGCGGGAATCCTGTGGCGGAGCGGGACGTATGCGGACGGCATAAGCGAGTTTGATGCCGGGATCGAAAAGCCTATCCTGACCTCGCGCTTTTGTGCTGCAGAGCGAGTGGTGCGAGCACGAGCTCTTTGCCGGCCGAGTCAACGAGGTATTTATGAGTGTCAGTCTTATTCACCTCTATCGAAAAACGATTTAGGAGATTTGATCACTTGATTCGTATTTCAGTGATATGCCGTTAGACGGCAACTGCTGCGTTGGTATTTGTTCTAGTAGAGCTTTAATAGTAAAGCAGGGTCGTAGAGACACTCTATTATTTTGTTCGGGAGCAAAACCGAGATGTACTTGGATATTTCTCCGCTTGATACTATTTGACTCTATTTTCCCTTTCTTTTACGATACAACTCAAGCATACCGACCCTGGATGACAAGCTGCTGCAGGCAGAAAAGTCCATCTACTGGACCGCGTGTACAGCTAGGGACAGCCACCGTGAAAAGGAGCCATGTGAGCATCTCGTCTCTCCGCTTGCTTAGTCGCATAGATCGGCTTCAGCAGTCGCTCGTCAACGCCGTCGCAGGTCTCCGTTGGCCTCCTTTGTAACGATGACCACTGGGGCTTGCATTCGCGTTGTGCTTCCTGTATCACGTCGTAGATGGTCACGAGCAGCTCACATATCAAAAGCAAAAACAGGAATCTTCCTGGAAGTACCGAGGGGTACATATCACGCATTTTGCCGTCCAGCCGTAAATGACTGGCTGGCAATAGGCACGCCAGCCGAGGCTACAAACTCATATCTGCAATAGCAGTGATCGATTCAGGCCTCGTGTTCTAATCATACATCTTCCAAAAAAAAAAAAAAAAGGAAATAAACCTGCTGCTCGTCTTTGCCAGCCACCCCATGTCATCACGCCCCACGCTGTCTCCTCCCGTCTCGCTTGCGAGGCTGCTCGGACTCGCCGGCGTGGACCGTCGTCCGGTGCTCCTTGCGGTACCGCTCCCTGTCGCCGTCCCTGGCCCCGCTCAGCTGATACCTCCTCAACCGGCGCCGCGGCGACGGGCTCTCCTGGCGGCTCGGCATCCTGACGTAGCGAGACGGCGGCCTCTTCTCCGCGGCGCGCAGATCGGAGGTGCTGCGCCGGCCCGGCATCCCAGGTCTCGTCGCCGGCACCTCTATGAGCGCCGGTCCGCGGCTGTACCTGCTGGACCGCTCCTCCCTGGCACTCTTGGGATCTAGGTGGATCAGCGGCGGCGGCGGCGGCACGCCTGCGGCGGGACGCTGCTGCTGCTGCTGGGCCGCCGACAGACGACCTGGTGGGCTCTTGGCGCCGGCGCCGCGCCTCCACTCGCGGACGCCCTTCAGCACCACGTCGAGCATGAACTCGTCGGTATGGGCGGGGAAGAGGTGGCGCGGGATGTGGCGGGGCAGCCTCTCGCGCGGCTCGGACTCGGCGGCGAGGGGGTCCTCGGGGACGGCCTCGAGGGGCAGGTCGGCGATGGCGTGCGCGAGGCGCGAGGACTCCTGGTCGGGAAGGGCGCGGATCAGCGTCGTCGTCCACCGCGCGAAGCCGTCGGGCGTGAGGGCGGGCACGTGCGGCCGGTCGACGACGACGGCGGCGGGGGCGGCGGGGCCGGAGGCGTCCGAGACGAGGTGGTAGCTGCACTGCATGTCTTGGTACAGCGTCTCCAGTGAGCGCATGGCCTCGCGGGAGGTGGGCACGAAGATTCCTGTGGTGGTGGCAGACGGTGTGTTTAGTATTGTGGTTGTGGACGTGTGAGGCAGGATATGGAGAGCGGGATGGGTAAAAGAAGGAGAAGGAAGGGGGGGGGGAGGGGATGACTTACGGGCAATGTCCAGGGTTTCGTTGTCTGGTCGGTATTTGCAATAAAATTTGTATAGCTTATCTGGTGTGACTACGAGGGAATACATGGGCTTGTAGACTTCAATCTGTAAATGTATATATCAGCAAATGTTAAAGTACTGGGCTGCCTCGGGCGGTCATGACTTACAAGATACGAGGCAAGGCCGCGTAGCACCTGGCCCATCCTGCGCGTGGGCTCGCCGCGCGAGTGGAACAGCTTTCCCCATTTCGCATCTAGCGGCGACGGCAAGGTCTCGCTCGACGTGGGCACATACTCCGGCACGCTCAGCCTCGGCGGTGCAGCTGTGCCGCCCACTGCCGGCTTGATGTGGCTGTTGGAGGAGTAGCGGCGGCCGAGCACGGCGGGGCCGCGATCGGAGAAGCGGACCTCTTTGACCGGCGGTTGCAGTGGTAGTGGCGCCGCCGTCGCCGCCACGGGAGACGAAGAAAAAACAGCAGCAGCAGCAGAAGATCTGATCTCATGCGGCTGGGCGGGGGACCTCACGCCGGGTGATGCCGGGGCCGCTGGTGTGGCGACGGCACGGCGTCTCCGGCCCTCGCTGTCGGACGACTCCCGGCTGCTCGGCCCGGACGAGCTCGGTGTGGTGGTGGCCTTGCGCGGCGCGCAGCCGTTGTCCTCGACGTCGGTGCAGTCCTCCACGGTGGCCTGGTAGCTCGTGGTCCGGGAGAGCGGCTTCCTCGCCGGTGCTGCGGTCTGGCTCCTGTCTCCGGCGGGACGGGTGGGCGGGAAGTATCCTTCCGAATACGTCCTGGTTATTCGAGGTATCTTGTGAGCTGGAAGGCGCCGAGGGAGGGTCAGCAAGTAAACGACATGCCGATGGGGTTATTACTAGGGGAGAGGAACAGACAATTCCATCTGCTGAGGAACTCGTCGAAGCGACGATCTTGGTCTCCGGAGACGGCGAGAGCGCGCTTGAGCTCGTCGACGAAGCCATTCTCGAGCAGAAGCGGCACCTCGGCGCGGGCGAGGGCGGGATCACGGACGGCGCCCGCGTCCATGATCGCGGAGGGCACTACGGGCGACGCGCCGGCAGAGGACGTCGCGGTGCTGGGTGTCGCCGCCGGCTTCTCTGGGCGCATCTCGGGCGACGACAAGGGCGTGGAGAGGATGATGCCGGGGGACATTGCTCTGGGGGAGGGTGCTCGGCAAGGATCCGAGGTGACCAGGACCATGATAAAAGAGAGAGAGAGAGAGAGAGAGAGAGCTTTTGCCTGCTTTGCTTTTTACTTTCTTTTTCAAGTTCTCCGCAGGCTGAAGAGGGGGGGGGGGAGAAGCTCGGGGGGTTTCAGTCTTAAATAAGTACTTTTTCCTCTGCGAGAAGGCGACACATGCGGTGGACATGTCGCATGCAGAATCATAACACGGGCGTATAGATGGCTGCATCTCGCACTTTTGCACAGTAGGGCTTCAAATTCCACAGCCGCCCGGGTTCCCCCCCTTCCAGTCTGGCCATGATGACACCCTCACAGCTCTTTTGGCACATCATCTCACACCCACACCCCTTCTGCCCAACCCACTCCTCCATCTTTCCTGGTGCTTCTGGCCTCATTCTTTCCTTTCTCGTTGCCCGCCTTTTTTTTTTTGCTTGTCCGACAAGAAATTTGGCAATTTTTTTTTTAAAAAAAAAAAAGGAGTAAAGGAATACGAAATTGAAAAGGGCGGAATAATTAAATAATAATAATACTGGTTTTGGGTAGCCACGTGTGCACCGTCACCATCACCACCCGGTCGCCTTGCGAGCATGTATGTATGTGTGTATGCACGACAGCTAGGCAGCAAAGCCAGGTTTGGTGAGAAGAAACGGGAGAAAATAAAAAGAAGAAAACTATAGAGAAGACGGCACTATCTATTCACTCCTGCAGGCAAGGTCCGTCCATGCAACGGTGGCGCGGGTCTTGAAGCTCCTGGCGCGGGTGGACTTGACGTGTCTTCTTTTCCCCTCTTGTTCTCTCGGAGGGGAAAAAGAGCTTCTATTGTCTCATATTTGGCTTCCTCAGCTACAGGGGATGGATTTGCGTAGGCTTGACTCGTCACGTATTTCGATATTCTCTGAAATGTCATCACCCCCCCCCCCTTCCCCCCTTGTTTGAATTTTATGCGGCCGTTTCTGCTGGTCGATGCAAGGAAGAGGGGGCACGGGAATACTAGTAAATAGGACCAGCAAAGGAGCCAGAGGCAAAAAGTGAGGCGAAGCATGAGGAGGACTGGGCAGACGGCTGAAGAGGAGGCGCTACCACACGCATCGAGGGTGGGCAGAGCTTCCCCCAGGCCATGTCAACAAAAGCGTCATCAATGACATGCCTTCCGGCTTTAAATACAATTGTGCATAACCTCGGGACAAAAGTAAAAAGGCAAAAACATAAACTTGAGGAAAACAGTCCTCGCGCTCATCCTCATCTCGCCTCTTCCATCTTCGCTCCTCACCTTTTGCCTCGTATTTCTTCATCCTCTCCTCCTTCTGCCTTCTGACCATGGTCATTTCTCTATGCGCCAGCCTTTTTTCCACATTGTGGTGGCACAGAGATCAGGAAGGGCTTGTACACGCGTGTGTACAAGCCTGTACCTATACCCAAGGTCTCACACGACCACATATACTGATGCCTTTTATTATAATAGTCTAGTCCATGTGCGTACACCAAAACGGCGTTGCTGTATGCACCTCATTTTTTTTATGTATTTTTTTATATTTACTACATGTGTTGTTTTCTTGTACATGTACAGCGACATGTCGCCACCAAGGACTTGCCTTCGCTTCATCTTGACCGGAGCGGCCCAACAGCGGCCCAACCTGTCGATCCTGAGCACGGGGAATGCTGACCGCTACTGCTACTCTATCTTCCTTCGATATTACTTGGCCTGTACCTTGTGAAATTTTGGAGCCGCAGACGCACGACAATTGGGCGATCGGAAACGGCTTAACGGCGTTGTTAGAATTCCTATTTGTTAGTCCAGATTCTAGTTCATGTTATTTTTTTTATTCATATTTAAATTGAATACATATTAGATTCGCAATCTTCTTCATCCCTACATACTATGCCAAGCGGCAAAATCGAAGCTATGAGTGTAAATGCTGGGCGGCGACGTCAACCGCCACCAATCGCAAGTCACCTCGTGTACCCTTTCGACCAGACTCGCAAGATGTACTGTACATTACTACTTCGCGTCAAATGACGCATACCTTTTCTCCATCACCCACCACCATGGGGTAACAAGACTGAGGGGTGGGCGCCTCTTGAAGCATGTTTCACCTTGAACCGTCTGGCGCGACCCGGAGACGAGGCCACCTACGTCCTCGTGCATGGGTAGTCGGAAGGAGAAAAGTCTTCGGCACGTCATCGGGACGATCAATAGAAACTGATCAAATGTATTTAAAGAAATGTAAAAATATCCTAAAGGCTACCAGGATGTACAGTATGCTGAGACACGCGACGCCCCCCCACCCCCGGCCCCCCGTCGCGGCGCTTCTCGGCGACAGAAGGGGTCGTCATGACGGTGCAGAGTTTGACGATGCTATGAAACTGCAACGGAGGAGGCGAAAATATTGAAAGCCGTCAACGGACCCTGAAAGATTATCTGCTTCGACTATCCCGGACGGCAATCACTCCAAGACTATTGGGCCGGCAGTATGTCAACCACCAGTAACACTTCTAGCCCACCATGTATGTGCATGCGTAGACAGCATAGATGTGTTCTAGACGCCTCGCCATCGAGACCCTGTATGTACATCACGCTCGTGCTCGCCTCGCCCTGACCGCCATCTCTGCCCATGAAGCGCGGAAGGGGCCGGTGCAACGCTGCCATCATGTTCTCGTCAGTCAGGTCCGATGACGGTCCACACTGGAAGCCCAATGCGCAGACTGACATGGACATGACTCTTACAGCGTTTGCCGACGGCAAGGAAAAAGGCATGAGTGGCCATATTCGGTGAGGCGCATCCGACGAGCGATGGCGTGCATGCAGAGTTTCCTAAACGAGACTCGGACACATGGCCCTTGGGTGTCCCCAAGAAATGCTCTCTTCTTGAAAAAAATAGCCTCAATGCGGCGGCCGGCAAGAATGACCAGCTAGACTGAGGAGAAAAGAATAGCTGCTTTTGTTCGTGTGCTAGGCAGGACCTTGTTCGGTGCCAGAGGACGTGGTAAACAATCAGCCTCATTATTGATTCTTTCTACCTGACGGCAGTCTATCACGGGCCTATATCATATCATTCATGGCAGTGGCAAGTCCTTGTTCAAGGTCCATATCGGAATGCTTCATCTATGTAGTCTAGCTATCCAATATTTTCCGGTTCCAGCTCGAGATCGCGCGTCGTTCATTCTGATACCCCCGAAGAAGCGCACGACATCTCACCAATACTTTTGAGCCCGCCCCAAGACATATGAAAATCAACTTCCAACCCTGATTTTCCGCCTCAAAGAGATCCCACGGTAACTCGGATTATTCGTCCGAGGCTCAAACCCACGCAGACGTTGGAATATATCGTCGCCAGCACAATATGACTAGAGTCTGGGTCCCTGCATAGACGAGAGTACAATCGCCTACGCGTCAGCGTATCCGCGAGTCATCTCCAGCCTGCCATAAGCTCTAAGCAGATCCCACCTCTATCAGCACTTGATACACATCACACTCAGACTACGGTCGATATGAAATGAGAAGACAGTCATAGTGAAAAGTGGTAATATCGATGAGCGTAACGGGACAATCTTGCCTGACAAGGGGCAACCTCGGCGACTTTGCAATGTGCATACGGAGGACAATGGCTTTCGCGACGAGCATCAAAGCTTGTTTTCTCAGCTCTTCGAGTCAACTTGGCCATCTCTTGTCCGGGGGAATAATGTCTGTCTGTCCATCACATCACAAGCCACTAACTACCATGCCATCATCAGACAGGCGACACAGGAGGTCGCAGACATCGGCACTAGGGCAGAGTTGTGTCAAGGCAGTGCGACATGTTACGAATTACGAAACTTGCCAGTTGTCTTGACGGGAGATTCCGTCAAGAAAGTGCCCCCTATGTGGCCCCTCCCTCCCTTCACCCTGACAAGCGGAATAAGTAGCATCATGTCGCGCAGACATAGTTAGTAGTATACCGAAATCCCTTTAGAGAAGTGCTTGACGTGAATGTATCGCTCAGATTGAAGTAGGCGAATCTCATCGTGGCACATCATGTCCGTGTACACTCACAGGCCGGACGCAGCCGAGAATAAGAGGGCAGCTTCGCTCGAGAACCGAAGGTGGCGGCCCGTGTCTGACAAGAGCATCGACAAGTTCAAGCTTTACATACGCGAGCGGTCCTACCATTAGAGGCTCAGCGGAGTACCTCGCTTTGCAGCGTTGATGAGGCGGCGTCGAGCACATGCCAAAAAAACCGAGCCCCAGGCCGAGCTCCGAAAGCCTAGCTTATAGCGGGTTAGCGAGCGAGCGTGCCCTGAAAAGGTCCCTGTGGCGAGGAACTAGGCCGACTGGGCGAGGCCCGTAAAAAAAATGTTCATGTACAGGCTATGCCCCGGCGTACTACTACCCACTACAGTATTTAGTACTGAAGGTGCTACGGTGGCCAGCGTACTGTAGGCATGTTAGTACTGTACTGTACAGTATGTGCTGTGCTGCGTGTGCCTTTACTGTGCATACAGGTACTGTACGCTGTAGAGGTTCCCTCTGTAAAACAGAGCCTTGGCAGGAACCACAGTACGCTGGTACTGCTAGTGCTTGATCTTGTGCTGTATGGAACTGACTGCCTCGAACCGCTTGACGCACTAACATCTGCACCGTACAGTGTATTCCCCCAACAGCCCTGTCTGCCCAGTCAAATCCTCCTTAGGAATGGGCTGTCCGGTCGGTCCGTCTTGCAGAGTTCCAGCTCGACGTCACGGCGACACATTTGGTCTTCCCCTCCTCTCTCTCTCTCTCATCATTGCTTATTCCATCTTTATCCTCACTTATCGGAGTCCATTGCTCAAGGTCACGCATCTTCGCATCTTGCTCTGCCTTTCGGTATCAATTCGCTACCTCGCTTTCGCTTTGACTTGATACTATAGCTATCCCCAGTGCCTCTAGCCGCACCACCCCATCCATCTCTTCTGGGAACGGAGCTGCAAGCAGGCGCGCCCGCATCCCCGAGACATACTGCTTCCCACAGCCTCTCGCCATGCCCGGGTCATCACGCATGCCCATAAGCCTTCGAGGCTCCGGCATAACCAAGGGCGGCGCCCCGTCGGCGCTCTCTCTCGGCTTGGTCAATCTCGACCTGTAAGTCCCTCGTCTCCTGCCCGGCCCCAGCCTGCGGCATCCCGGTCCCTCGGCTTTCTTCCCCTGACCCTTGCCTCCGCACAGAATCCGCAACGTCATCTTCATCTATTTCGTCTCCCGCTGGACCCGCCGCCTATGGTGGAAGCTTCGCGGCCGCGGCCTCATCGGCGCCATCCTCGAGCTTTATCGTAACATTCGCCGTGTCCTTTACGGCTGGTTCCTCCGGGCCCCCGGCGTCCGCGGTCAGGTCCAGGCCAAGGTCAAGGAGTCACTTGACAAGATGGCCGCCAAGCTCGTCCCCGCGGCCCAGACACGTCATTTGACGCTGCCCAAGGAGGGCGTGTCCGAGGACGATATCCGTGCCGAGCTCACCGCACTTGCCGGCATGGACCACACCCGCTGGGAGGATGGCTGCGTCTCGGGCGCCGTCTACCATGGGGGCGACAGTCTGCTCAAGCTCCAGACCGACGCCTACGGCATGTTCACCGTCTCGAACCCCATTCACCCGGACGTCTTCCCGGGCGTCCGCAAGATGGAGGCCGAGGTCGTCAGCATGGTCCTCAACATGTTCCACGCGCCTCAGGGTGCGGCCGGCGCATCCACCAGCGGTGGAACCGAGAGTATCCTGCTCGCCTGTCTGGCGGCGCGCCAGAAGGCCTTGGTCGAGCGCGGTATCACCGAGCCTGAAATGTAAGTACTGATCGGCGTTGAGCTCCATACATGTTGGTCTGCCTACTAAACCGGTCGGCCCACCAGGATTCTTCCCATCACGGCGCACACGGCCTTTCGCAAAGCCGGCGACTACTTTGGCATCAAGGTCCACTTTGTCGACTGCCCTGCGCCCAACTACCAGGTCGACCTGGCCGGCGTCTCGCGTCTCATCAATCGCAACACCGTCCTTCTCGTCGGATCCGCCCCCAACTTCCCCCACGGCATCATCGACGACATTACCGGCCTCTCGCGCCTGGCCATCCGCAACCGCCTGTGCCTGCATGTCGACTGTTGCCTCGGCTCCTTTGTCATTGCCTGCCTCGAGCGCGCCGGCTTCGAAGCGGAGCCGTTCGATTTCCGCCTCAAGGGCGTCACGAGCATCAGCTGCGACACCCACAAGTACGGCTTCGCCCCGAAGGGCAACTCAACCGTTCTCTACCGCACTGCTGCCCTACGCACGTACCAATACTACGTCTGCCCGGACTGGGCCGGCGGTGTCTACGCGTCGCCGGGTCTCGCCGGCTCCCGGCCCGGCGCCCTCATCGCTGGTTGTTGGGCGAGCCTGATGGCGCTCGGTGAGGCCGGCTATGTCGATGCGTGCGTGCAGATTGTCGGTACTGCCAAGAAGATGGTGGAGTCGATCCGTGACTCTCCCTCACTGGCCGGCGAGCTCGAGATTGTCGGCCGGCCGCTCGTGTCCGTCATTGCCTTCACCGCGCGCACCCTCGACATCTACGATATTGCCGACTCCATGTCCGCCAAGGGCTGGCACCTCAACGCGCTGCAGAACCCGCCCGCGATCCACGTCGCCGTCACCCTGCCAATCGTCAAGGTCTGGTCTCGGCTGATCGGCGACCTGGAGGCGTCGGTCGAGGAGGAGCGGGAAAAGGAGCGCGTGCGCATCGTCGAGGGCAAGGGCGCCAAGGGCAAGGCCATGGGCGACTCGGCGGCGCTGTATGGAGTGGCGGGCTCGCTGCCCAACAAGAGCGTCGTGGTTGATTTGGCTACAGGGTTCCTCGATTTGTTGTACAAGGCATGATCCTATACATTTGCAGGTGCTGTTTGTTTACTTTTTCCTATAGTCTCTTCTTCTTTTGGATATACTTCATTCTTGGACATTGGCTCGAACGGTTCGGGTGTATATTTATCTATGTTGACAAAGTATGTTGGTCGCGCTCTTTCCTGAAGTGAATGCAAATGCTGTGGCTGGAGAGAAGATGAAATTGAGATGAAGAAAGAAAGTACGTGCATCCTGATATCACGTATTGTAGAATAAATACTCGCCGAGCCCGCCTCAAGACTCGTAAAGTAACTTGCGAATGCTAGTCGCAAAGGACGGTTTATAGCACGATACGCTTCTTCTGATAATGGCGACGTAAGCCTCATCTGATCAACTCCACTTCAGGGGACGAACTTGCCCTCCCCGATATCTGTTTGACGTTTTGCATCAGCGCTATTCCCGGCTAGGGAAGCTGTGACGACGATCTGCGGCGAGGGGGGCGAAAACTTGCGCCGCCGTCTGCCATGATAAAATGCCTTTTATCCGCGCAGGGAAATCAAGTGACCTGCTGCTGCCTCTTGGCGATTTACGTGGCAGCGTGCCATTTATAAGGTACGCTGGCGCTCCATCTTACTTGGATTACTTTAAACTATATCAGATGGTCGTTTTTCAATAGCAGAATCTTTCCGGATTCTCAAAGTAGGACAAGAACACGGGAGGCAGTTCTATTATATAGAAGGCGGGGCGGGGGGGACAAAAGACGGCTTGCGTGCGAAAGAATGTATCGTCTCCGGCCCTCGCATCTCCTTATCGGCGCCCTCGCCGCCGCCGCCGCCGTCCTCGCCCGCGAAACCCCCGGGGCGTGTAACGGCCGGGCTGAATACTGCGACCGCAAGTACTCTAACCTGACCGTCATCGGCGCCCACGACAGCGCCTTTGTGGGCACGCTGCCCATGCACAACCAGTACGTGCCGGTGACGCGGCAGCTCGACCACGGGGTGCGCTTCTTACAGATACAGACGCATCGCGACGACGACGGCGGCGGAGGCATCGAACTATGCCACACGTACTGCTGGGAGCTCGACGCGGGCTCGCTGGAGGGGTATCTGGGCGAGCTGGCGGCGTGGCTGGCGCGGCATCCGGACGAGGTGGTGACGCTGCTGATGACGAACCAGGACGGGATACCCGCCAAGCGGTTCGACGGCGCGTTCAGAGCGGCGGGGCTGGGGGGTTTGGCGTTTCGTCCCGGGGGAGGCGGCGCAGGCAGGGTACTGGCCCGGGAGGAGTGGCCGACGCTACGGGAGATGATTGAGGGCGGGCAGCAGCTTGTCGTGTTCATGGGTAGGTTTTTTTGTGCTCTTTGCGAGGAAGGCAGGCCATGTTGGCCGTGTATTAACGGCGGCTGATGCATGCACGGGAGGAAAACAGACTTCTACGCAGACCTGGCCACGGTAGACTACATCATGGACGAGTTCGACTACTTCTGGGAGACGCCGTACGGCATCACGGACAGGAAGTTCGCGACGTGCGCGGTGGACAGGCCGCGGTGGAGGGACACGCGCGGGCTGATGGGCATCATGAACCACATGCTCAACTTCAGGGTCGGCGGTGTGGTGTTCCCGGACCAGATGGACGCGAGGATGACGAACTCGCAGGCGTCGATACAGGCGCAGGTCGACTTGTGCATGGCTGGGGGGGAGCGCCAGCCGAGCGTGGTCTTGGTGAGTTTCAACCCGATTTCCCCCCCCCCCTTCCCCCCCAGGGGGCGTCTCCCATCACGGCGAGATAATGGGCTGACGATGGGAAAAAAGCTCGACTGGGTGGACGTGGGCGAGGCGGCGGCGGCTCAGCTGGCGCTCAACGGGCTGGCTTGAAAGGGATGCGGCGGCTCTTGGCGATGCGACGTCGATGCAGCCGTGTACGTCGGACAGCCCACAAAATTTCTGCAATGCTGCGGAACTGGGGCCCGGAGCAGTTTAATCAATCGCAAAAAAAAAAAAAGGATCTCCTGCCAAAGATTGATTTTGACTTTCATGTATCTCTGGGCTTTAAGAGGTTGTGGGTTTTGGCTAGGGCTCGGGGGCGGGCAGCGTGCGAATGACGGAGTCGTGATGTAATGGCTTGGCTTGAGCTTTCTGCTGTGAGAATGCTCCACCACGAGCAAGCTCACTCGTTCTGTCGAAAAACTTTCAGCACTCGAAGCTTTCTCACATCTGTCTCTACTGCAACATTCACTCTTCATTTTTGCAATTCTTCAAAGATCTCACCGAGAAAAAAAAAAGCATATACAAAATGACGTCTGACAACAACAACAACGAGCGCTTCGAGGAGGGCAAGGAGAACTCGCACAGCCAGCTTGATCCCAGTACGTACCGCGTGGATATAAATCTGCAGCAATGTGATGCTAATTGAGTGCTTCTACAGAGGACCAGCGCTCCATTGCCAACAGACTTGCCGCTGAGACGGTGTGTATCCAACGATCTCGTCATTTTGGAAACGTTGCTAACGGCAGCGCAGCAAGCTACTGAGGCCGGCGATGACCACGAGACGGCCCTGCTGAAGGAGGATCCCACCGCGCCGGTAAGAGATGCCCCGGATGCCGTGAACATTGTTCTTGTTGTTGTGTTCTAACATTCGGTAATAACTAGGCACGTGAGCACGGCAATGAGCCCTCCAAGGGCGCCAAGATTGATGCTCAGATACAAGCAGAGGAGCAGGCGGAGCTGGAGCGCAAGGGCAAGGCGTAAAGGGTTCGTTCATGCATTCTAGCGAATTGATAGAATTTCGGTAATCAAATTAATGATGATGAGCTGCTATCTAGACTACGTTGCATTGCTCGCCATAAAAGTGAATGTGTGTTTGACTTGTCTTTCTCCTTACAGGTAGAGATGCAGGTCGAGGTACTTATACGGTACAATGGCCTAGAGATGTCCTTGGCAGCTTCAGCCACTCAACGGTCGGGAATAGTAATGTCTGGCGCCACAGCCTACTAATGTGCCGTGGCGATGGGACATCAGATGCAGACTGTACTGCAGCAAACAACTTAGCACCACGATGCGAGGTATAAAGCTGGCAGGGCTTCTCTGCAGTCAGTATCAATTATCCCCAGCAGAAATAATGATCGACCCTCACCGACAGCTGCCCCTTTTCATACAAAATTGCCCAAGCACAGCTGCGCCCTCGAGCTGCATGGGTCGTGCGTACCTGAACATCCAGTCGAGATCTGCTACGCTACAGCGACAGACGTGCTGGAGATCTATCCGGTACCCGCAGGTACACAGTACAACTTGGTGGCCGCGAGGCGCTATACTGTAGCTCTTCAGAAAAGATTAGTGCAGCGTCGCGCGTCATGCTTGCTGCCCCCTTGCTGACCCTGCCTTACGTCCAAGTCTTCCCTGAGCTCCCTCATTTTTCAGCCAGACCTTTCGCGTCATTTGGTGAGCATCCTCCATTGGCAAAGAAAGCGCCGAACTTCCTCGCCACATGTTCACGTAAACCCCGTTTCTTCACCGCGATGCGTCCATCTTTATTCTGGCGCTGCGTCGCCGCCGCCGCTGCTGGTAAAAAAAAAAAAAAAACCCTTGCCCCTTTTGAAAACTGTCCCTCCCTCCAGAATTGAGCTGTCGTCGCCAAGGAAGAGCTAGAAAGGCAACCGCAGAGATGGTGATACATTTGCAGACAGAAGCTAACAATTGACTCGCTTCCCTTAGCTCTGCTGCCGTCATTCGCTTCCGCCGCCGATGCGGACAACCCGTCCGGCCAGTCGACCTTCATCTCCCCCGACAAGGATCTCGGCTTCGCCTTCACCATTGGCAACGAGGATGTCAACGACTACTTCGTCACCATGCGCCTCAAGACGTCGCGGTCCTGGGGTGCCATCGGCCTCGGCAGCCACGACATGGCCGGCGCCCTCTACTTCGTCATGTACCTCAACGACAAGGGCGACAACGTCACCTTCTCCCCCCGCCTCGCCTACGGCCACTACGAGCCCTTCTTCTTCTCCGACATGAAGTGGGAGTACCTCCCCGGCACCCGCGTGCAGGACGGCTGGGCCATCCTGTCCTTCCGCTGCATCGAGTGCCAGAACTGGCCCGGCGCCGGCTCCGGCAAGGGCTACCTCGACCTCAACAGCAACAGCCAGCGGTCCATCTGGGCCCTCGGTCCCCGCCAGAAGCTCCGCTCCGACAGCCAGACGGCCTCGCTGCGCTTCCACGAGTCCCACGGCGTCTTCAGCATCGACATGGCCCGCACAAAGGGCGTCGAGGACTCCCCCGTGCTGACGGACAAGTCGGTCGACGAGGGCATCACCCAGGTCGAGCACCAGACACAGCTCTTCGACGTCCGGTCGTCCATGCATGCTGCCCTGATGACGCTGGCTGTTCTGGTGCTGTTCCCGGCTGGCATTGTGCTGTTGCGCGTGGGACGCTGGGCCACTTGGCACGGCGTCAACCAGATTGTCGCCCTCATCGTTGTCCTCGCCGGCTTCGGAATGGGCATCGCCACCAGCTCCCACTACAACCGCGTAAGTCAGCTCGCGTATCGCCATGGAAAAAAAAAAAGCATGTATTGACTCTCTGTAGTCGAAGCACTTCAACTCTGCGCACCAGATTGTTGGCATCCTCATCGTGGCCTTTCTACTCGGCCAGTTGTCCCTCGGT
The DNA here is from genome assembly GCA_018831755.1 of Niveomyces coronatus. NCBI lineage: Eukaryota > Fungi > Ascomycota > Sordariomycetes > Hypocreales > Cordycipitaceae > Niveomyces > Niveomyces coronatus. Next base: position 3,686 of record JAFEME010000040.1, on the reverse strand, counting down.
GTGATGCATCATCTCGAGTACCAGAAGACTCGCTCGCCAACCAGATATGGCAAGATTCACATATGGCTTGGCAACGGTGTGCTGCTACTGGCCCTCTTCAACATGCTCTAGTGCGTACTCCCAACGTTACCCCAAGCCACACCATCCCACGTTTCGCTGACCGCATTAGTGGCTACTTCTTCGCCATGAACTACGCTGCGGCGCTGGGTATATCCATAAGCGTCGTCGTGCTTGCTCTTGTTGCCATATTCTTTAGTGTCCGTCAGATCCGGGCCGCCAAAAAGCGACGTGTGGCTGCTGCTTTTGGTGCTGCTCAGGCTGCCTCCTATGGCGGGGATCGATGGACGGACAACGAGCCTGCCCCCGGGCGCGACGGACCGGTGCAGAATCCTGCGACTGCAAATCCTCAAGGCTCCTCATCGCCGTGGAAGAGCGGCAGCGGACGGCTCTCGTACGAGGACGAGCACGAGCTAAGAGCGACGGGCAGCAGGCCAGGGCCTTGATGGAAGCGCCAAGTCCCCCGCGTTGAATGTACATGTAACATTTCCATTCTTTGATTTTGTACCGAGTTGCAGGCGTTTTGGTGTTGTGGAGATCCAACGGCGTAAACAAGTTGGCCTCATTGCCTTGAGCTACTTCTTTCTTTTACTTGTTCAGTGGGCAGGTGGTTTTTCGGTGCTCTTCTAAGCTTGTATTACGCGTTTCAATTTGCCTGTGGAGCAGTATTGTGTGATACGTCACACGTCCACTGCTCTCCGCGAGCTACTATACCGTCTTGGCCACGGAGCTTGGCACTCTGCTTGCTCCCGATGGTCGTGTTTCTGCTGTGTACGTGTTTTCGACATGTTGTTCCGCACGTATCCGCCGGGCTGGTCTGAGGCATGATTCTTGGAAGTTTCATGGGCGCGTTGCAAAGCCGACATCGTCTCGGTCTTCCTTCGGTGTCAAGAATCTACCCGTTACTAAGGCACGACGAATAGGAGACTGGAGGCGATCTGCCAGCTAAGAGCAAGATTACAACGACCAACAGGGTCGACGTGGCGGCCAATATTGGTTCTCGCACGGCGGCGGCAGAGCTGGGTGGCTTGGGATCGACCCTCGCCGGCCAAGATTCTATCGGATTCCCAGGCCAAGACGAACCGTTTCAGCCACAGAATCAGTATGCGCCGGGCACTGGGCTGCGCAAAATTGAGGGTATTTTCGAGCCTCGATTTGCGAGACTTGTCTCACCTGCCGTTTCCAATCAATGTCTCAAGATCTTCTCGGCCGGGTGGGTGTGACTCGAAGACCGGCGCCAGTTTAGGGTTACTGGAATTACCCTATCCGGCTACTTCCAAGGGTTGACGTCGACAGGGGACGGAAAGGGAAAGAAGAAGTAAAAAGAACGATTCGTTTTCGGGTGGGGGGGCTCTGACAGGAAGGGAGAGGCCATGAATAAAAGGAATACTATTGATGGATACTCAATCTTCACATAGATTGCCAGCCCGACGGAATGATTATTTAGGTGGACTCGCGAAAGCAAATTTCAGTGTCACGCACAAATCCTCACGGCCATCCTCTGCGACATGGCGTTGCTACGTTTACTCAAGCACGTCTGAGAAGGTGACTGACTTTGCATGATGCGGGATACCGAGCTCCGCGGGATGAAGAGGGATGACAAAAAAAGGATTGCATCACATCACGCATATCGCTCGCTCTGGGGGGGGGGGAAGCTAGCTCATAACAAGGTAGGGGCGGACATTGGATCAGAACCAACGGATCGATTTCACCAGCGAGGGATCTGGTTGGCTTGCGTACCCTGCCAAGTCTGTGCTTATGACGAACTCGGGACAAGGGATACAATGGGGGGGGCAACCTGGTTTTAGCCTGCCAAGTAGCAGACTATTCGTTTCGAGGCCAACAACGTACGCACCTGGACGGGCTAGCGATCCCTTTTGTCGTTGGCGGCAAAAAAAAACGTTGCTCTACTATCCTATCGACGAGGTCAGGTTTCATACTGCCGGGCGAGGTTTGCTTCTGTGCGACTACTTGCTCGCTTGTCTGCTGGCTTGCTTGTCACGTTGGACAAGACCCTGCTCGGAACAGTGCCGATCCCTTGTTTTTTCCTTTTTTTTTTTTAATGTGCTCAAACTGGCGCCTTTTTCTCTCCATGTCTCGGAGATGAGTGTGTGGGGGGGGGATGGGCGGTTTACGGCTGAAAGATTGTTGTATATAATCGTCATGTCCTTCATCGAGGTACCATGACATCAACCCAGTCGTCATCAGCTTCAGCTTCATTCATCCATCAAAATGCGTCTCTCAATTACGCCTTTACTGGCCCTGGCTGGCCTCGTTTCCGCCAAAGGTACGTCCTACCGGTTGCGAATGTCATTCAGTTTGCAGTGCTCTTCTTCTTCTTCTTCTTGTCCTTTTTCTTTCCCGGTGCCCTTCGTTGTCATGTAGATGGCATACGCTGACCGTTTCCCGCAGACCTCCCTCGCAACTGGGGTGTCGTCATCTTTCCCGACTTTGACTTCCTGGACATTGCCGGTCCCATTGATCCGCTGTTCCTGCTCTCCTTCAGCACGCAGCTCAACCTCAGCATCATTGCCGAGACGCTCGCGCCCGTCACCATCCAGCAGCGGGTTCCCAACATGGGCGGCTCCCACTTCTCCGTGGCCGTCCAGCCCTCGCACACGTTCCGCGAGCCGCCGCGTGACCTCGACGTGCTGCTGATCCCCGGTGGCGCCGCCGTGCGCCGCCACAACGTCAGCTCGCAGGCCGTCGACTACGTGCGCGACACGTTTCCGAGTCTCAAGCACCTGGTGACCATCTGCACGGGCGCCGGCGTCGCGGCCGGTGCCGGTCTGCTCGACGGGCGCCGCGCGACCACCAACAAGAAGGCGTGGCAGACCATCACGGCCATGGGGCCCGAGGTGCAGTGGACGTCGCCGGCGCGATGGGTCGTCGACCGCGCCCGCAACAGCAGCGACGTGACGGTATGGAGCTCCTCGGGCGTCACGGCGGGCATCGACGCCATCTTTGCCTTCATCGAGGAGTACTTTGGCCGGGATCACGCGGATGACCTGCAGGGCATCATGGAGCACAAGCGAACCTTTGACCCGTGCGACGACCCCTTTGCGGCGCATTTCAACATCACTCCGACGGGAAGCTGCCGGGGGTGATGCGTGGTGGCGAACGCGGATCGAGCGGATGTTCGAGAGCGAAATGCGACCCTGGTTGGGGATGTTTGGGCTGGACCCGGCAGGTTGGCTTCATGAGGCGTGAACGGCCGCGAGCAATGGGAGTTTTTTGCATGGACTGTTATTTATTGCGTTCGGCTTGTAAACTAGCGAGAGTGTGAGTCTTGTCTGTACATAGAAGACTATATTACATTGAGTACCGCAGAAACAGATGTGGTCCTATCAATCGTGCCTGAGTGCATCGCCGCCCAGATTTTTTTCTTCCCCGGCCACCGGAGGCCCCCCACGCTCCGCAACCGCGACCGGCCAAAGCAGACCCCGGAGGTCCCCGGCCACTGTCGGCTACAAATTTCGCCGCCCGCCGCCACTTCAGCCATGACTTTTTTTCTCTTTTGTTACTTCAATTTCATATCGCGTCGCAATTCAAATTCTTCAAATACGTCCAGCCGCTTTTCCTCCTAATAACAATCACATTCCTACTTCCTCAACCAATCTGTGCCCTAC